>SKCR01021419.1:0-78639 GCA_019454045.1 Zanthoxylum bungeanum | reverse complement strand
TTGAAAGAAAAGTATCCACTCACAAATTTAGAGTCTCGCTAACGTTACTTCACTTCACCGAAGGCGTTTACGGTTCTTGCAATAACCTTTAATGGTAACTTAATTAGAATATGAATCGTAGAATATATTTCAAAACTATCATCGCTATATGATATTCTATGTTGTTGGCATGATAAATTTTGTGTATATAAGGTAATACGAAACATTTCATGTGGTCTCTAATATCCTGAGTTGAAACTGAATTGGTAAAAAATCCTGTAAAATGGTCACGCGTAGCGACGTTCACACGGGTAGGGTTGAGGCAGAAGGCTTCCCTTGTATCGAGTCGAGACACTCACAATCCAGAATCGAATCAGGGGCAATTTCCCAGTTCGCGTCGTGACACTGCACTTTGGGTGTCGCGACGCTAACCTATTTTTCAGGATCCAAAACTTGTTTCTCAATGTCCATCTTACCAAGATATACCTCAACACTCTCACATTAAAATTATACATAAATAATTCTTTAACTTCAATATTTAAGCATGCCAAAACAACACACCATCATCAATTTAACTCTTTAATCTCATAATCCATCTTAGTTCAACCTTAGGATTTCTAAAACGTTAGACCTTTCTTATAATCATTTCCATGCTCATTTTTCCACTAAATGCAATCCTTAGTAGGTCACTAACATTAATATAGAATCATATCATCAAAATTCTTCACTTCAAGATTTGGGTCAAATTGCTCTTGTTGGGGTTTTTAGAGGGTATTATCGGGTAACGCAGCGGAACGTGAAAAATCGAATTTTTCGATTTCAATGATTTTTCTTGGGTAATTAAAATAAACTAATTTATTCTAATTACTCAATACTCAAAATTTCAGTTTTACCCAAAATCTAAAATTTTAACCAAATTACCGAATGACCCCCAATAGTTTACATATTGCTCATTTTAGTCCTAATTTCTCAAATATAAATTTAAGTGATTTTAAATCACTACCAAAATGATTTATACTTGTCTTATACATCAAAATATAAGTTGAAGCAAAAGACCAATTTTTTTTGAAATTGCCGAGAGGTGCCCAGATTTTTCAAGTTTTGTAATTTGGTCCAAATTTGTTCAAAACAACCTTAGATGACATCCAATGAACACCAAATTAAATGTACATCATATATACATCATTATTAAACACATTTATCAAAAGCCCCAAATTTGGAGAAGATATAAATCCTAATATTATAAATTAACCAAATTAACCCAAATTAAATAAATCCAAAACTTTAATCAAGTCTCTACAACACCAATCAAGTCTCGCCACTTTGAAATAACTCAAGAACATTTCTAGGTCATCAATGAGTGGCCTAAAAATTCTATAATGGCAACAAGATCATCAAATGACCAAAAGAAAGCTTAATAGTCATTTATAAGCTTACTTTATAAACATACATGCAAAGATCTTTCATTCAAGCTTCCAAGCATTTTATTACAAACTAAAAGAGTAGAGAGAACTTCCAAACAACACATGTTGAAGCAAATAATCTTAGAAATGTTTTCTTAGTTTAAGAAAGTTAGAAAAAACTTACAAATCTCCAAGTTTGGCTCAAGTTTTTCCTTTATCCTTCACTTTAATCTCAACTTCTCTCTTTGTAATTTTGGTAGCTTATGGAGGCTTAACCTAATGAAAGAAAATTGAAACAAAACAATATATACTTCCTCTTTACTTGGCCGAAAATTAGGGAAATAAAAATATCAAGATATTTTATTTTTGTTTCAATTTAATTAATTAAATAAGCTTTAGTTTACTTGTTGTAATTGAACACTACAACATTAAATATATTACAACAAGTCAAACCAATCATATTAAGCCATTTCCTAACTTAATCATAACATAAGATTTTTATATTTTTAATTACTTTAATTATTTAATAATTAAATAATTACTTAAATATAAATATTTTAAATATATGTATTATATTTACTTTAAATAATCCAAATATTTATATTAATGATATATGTCAAATATCATTATTTGACATTTAATTAATGTTTATTTAATAAAATCAGATATTAAATAAAAATATACATTAATTAGGAAATGACCATTAGGTCCATAAGCATGTATCTTTTGTTTAACCATTAAACGATTTATAAATTATCAATATTATTCATAAAAGTTTTCCTACTGCTCTACGAGTATATTTCATTAGTGAGACTCTCTAGGTTCATGCATATCCATCACGAAATCCAGTTTCGTGTCCATAATCTACCCCCCCCCCCCGTAAATTATGACGAACACAGATAAATTCACTGAACCATACAGGTCGAGGTTATTGTATATGTATAATCCCCCCGTCACAGGTATCTGGATTATGCCAGAGATACAGATATAAACGTCAAATCTCTATAGATATAATCACGTCGGCGTTTCTATTAGAATATTTTAATAACACTTAGAAATCACTTCTACAGTGTACCACGAGCCCATGGATTTAACATATTTCTAATACCATATTGAATAACTATGCTGTGTACACAGAGCTGATGGATTCTATCTTGACACATACAGTATATCCTGAGGATCAATCCACACCCAATGGACAGGTTGAGGTTTGATCTTAATAGGTCGGTGACGTGACTGCCCTCAAAGTATGGAGGATATCGCATATATCAACAGTGGTATCTCAAGTCAAAGAATCATTATACTACTCAACCTAAGAAGATTCTTATTGACGTTGGTGTAGCATTTATTAAGAATCTTCGGTGAGTCGTTCAATGTTTATCCGCTATAAATACCTACACGTCTATACAAATCTTCAAGACTTATGGTTCATTGAAAAACCATTGGAATCCAAGATTCCAATATACAACATTTACCAGTCTCAACGGGTTTTTTATACTGACCAAGTAGTGCAAACCTTGACCAGGAACTGTCTAAAACTGACAACGTCATGATACAACTCAATGTCAGTTGCGACATTTTTACAACAGTATCATAACTAATCATTCTAAGGTTAATTACGTCTTTACCATATAAAAAATGATGTTATATAATAGAAACTATTTATTTTATTCATAATAAAATATTACATAAGTATTTACAGGGAAATATATAAGAAAATTGGCGCTCCTAGCACCAAACCTAACAAATTCTCCCACTTGCTCTAGTGACAATATCGATTGTATCTAATACCCATCGACTCCACATGTTTATCAAATAACTTCGGAGGAATGGTCTTGGTAAGCGGGTCTGCTACATTATCTTCACTCGGTACCTTGCACACGAAAATGTCCACTTGCGACACAATCTCTCGAATAATGTGGTACTTTCGTTCCACATGCTTCGACTTCTGATGCGCCATTGGTTCATTTGCTTGCGTAATGGCTCCATTATTGTCACAGTATAACGGAATCAGATTTTCAATACTTGGGACTACTCTCAATTCGGTGATAAATTATCTAACCCATACAGCTTCCTTTGCTGCTTCAGAAGCTGCAATATACTCCGCCTCTATGGTGGAATCAGCTGTTGACCCCTCTTTGGAACTCTTCCAACAAACTGCACCTCCGTTAAGGGTAAAGACGAATCCTAATGGAATCTGTATACCCATTAACTTGCAGCTCATTTCATCCATATATTACAAACTTATCCTTAGTACCTTTAAGATACTTGAAGATATGTGCCATTCAATCGTCATTACCTGGATTGGACTGATATCTGCTAGTCACACTAATTGCGAAGCTGATATCAAGTCTAGGTCATAACATGGCATACATGATGCTGCCCAAACACGAAGCATAAGGCTGATTAAACATTCGAATCTTCTCATCTTCTATTTGTGGACACATCTTCTTGGAATGATGTAAGCCATGTCTAAACAGTATGTTTTCTGTCTTAAAGTTACCAAAATTATACCGTTCTAGGATCTTATCTATGTACATTGATTGGGATAACCCAATAAGCTTCCTTTCTCTATCTCTATAAAGTTTTATGCCTACGACATAAAAATCTTCACTCAGGTCCTTCATGGAGACATTCTTACAAAGGTAAGCTTTGAAGCCTTGAATCATCCTGTTATCATTCCCAATGATGAGGATGTCATCAACATAAAGAATTAAAAATACTATAATACTCCTACTGGCATTCTTATACACACATGATTCTTTAGAATTTTTGAGAAAAATCAGACAATTTGATTATCTCGTCGAATCGAAGATTCCAACTTCATGAAACCTGTTTAAGTCCATAAATGGACTTCTTAAGCTTACATACTATGCTCGAGTTCTTACTGGATGAAAAACCTTCCTGCTGTTCCATATAGATTTATTCATCAAAAAATCCATTTAGAAAAGCCGTTTTGACATCCATTTTCCAAATCTCGTAATCTTGGTAAGCGGCAATAGACAATAAAATCCTTATAGACTTTAGCATCGTAATTGGTGAAAAGGTTTCATCGTAGTCGACACTAGGTCGCTGCGTGTAATCTTTAGCTACCAGTCGAGCCTTAAAGGTTTCAGCATTTCCGTCAGGCCCGCGCTTCATTTTGTAAACCCATTTACAATCGATAGGAATAATTCCTTCAGGAAGTGGAACCAAGTCACAAACTTGATTCTCATGCATTGAGTATAACTCGGATTTCATGGCGTCTTGCCAATTCACGGAGTCGATGTCCAATATCGATTCTCTATAGGTAAAAGGGTCAGTCTCTTCAACTAAGAGAACATTGAGACTATTTTCTTGTATCAAATATAAGTGTTTATGAGGTCTAGATACCCTTTGTGACCTACAATTTGTGGGTAATGAAGGTTCTTCATCTTCTTGAACTCTATGTTCCTCCGTTGGTTCGTTGGTCTCAGGTTGTACTTCATCAAGTTCAACATGTCTATAATTACCTCCTTCAGACAAAAATTCTACTTCTAGAAATTTTCTGAAGCGAGCTACGAACACATTTCAATGATTGGTATCATAAAACAAATATCCTTTCATATTTGAAGGATATCTGACAAACCTAAACTTTTATCCTCGAGGCAAAAGCTTATTCTACTGAGCCACCCTGAAGTATGCAGGACAACCCCAAACCTTAATATAATTAAGATTTGGTTCCCTACCGGTCCATATCTCATACGGAGTTGTAGGAACAACTTTAGAAGGAATCGTATTTAAAAGATGTGCGGCAGTTAAAAGATCATAACCCCATAAGAAATAGGAAAAAACTGTAAAACTCAACATAGATCGGACCATATCCAATAATGTCTAATTTCTCCTCTCTGACACTCCATTATGTTGTGGAGTATCATTAGGAGTATATTGAGCGAGAATCTCATTCTCCTTTAAATAATCAGTGAAATCTCCACCCATATATTCACTGCCTCGATCAGATCGAAGGCATTTAATATATTGTCTAGTTTATTTTTCAAATTCATTTTAGAATTCTTTGAACTTTTCAAAGGTTTCGGATTTAAGTTCATTAGATAAACATAACCGTACTGTGACATATCATCCGTAAAGGTAATGAAGTATGAAAAACCACTTTGTGCAATCTGACTCATAGGACCACATACGTCAGAATGTACGAGTTCCAATAAGTCAGTGGCTCGGTGTCCAACACCCGAAAATGGGCTTTGGTCATTTTACCCCGAATACAAGACTCACAGGTTGGATAAGGTTTAATGGTGAGATCCGAAATCAAACCATTCCTAACCAACTGGGTTAGGCGTTTCATGTCTATATGACCCAACCTAATATGCCACAGTTAAATATTATTTAGATTAGATAGTTTATGTTTATTAATTCCAGTATTAAAGATATCTATTGAGGTATGAAATATGTAATGACCATGCTCATTTGGACAAACTAGGATCTGAATATTATTACTATCATATAAATATAAAGAACGGTTCTTAATATTTATATTATATACATCATATAACGACCGGGAGTCTCAACTATTGTTACATCATGAGGCAAGTGTCACATAATATAAATCATGTTTGGACACATATACCCTCATGAAATGACTTTGGAAAATAGTCGGCTAAATCTTCGAAAATTCCGATACTAGATGGTACGATGTTCTACTCTGCACAACACAAGGTATTTGGGCTATAACATTCTCATACGAACCCCGATTTTCATGATTTTATATCACCGGAAATCTGAGATCGAGACCTACAATTTCCACGTTGAATATTTTTCCAAACACGAACCAAAAATAGGTTAAAAAGTCTGATAAAAAATCTAGATGAATAGTGCTCATGGACCCATCTTGAAAAATCTCAAAATTTCTTTAAATTTCCAAACTCTTCTTCAATGATACAAATTAAAAATAGCCCTTAGTATAAAAAGGGAACTATTTTAGCATCCCTAATATTAGAAGAAAATAAGGGAAAAACGTAGAAGAAGGAGAATAGAGAAAGAAGAAGATAAATAGAGGAATGAAGAGGAAGGAAATAAGAGGAGACAAGTATCAACCCTCATATATCAAGCTAGGAATAGGATTGGAAACCAATGAAAGCTTAGAAGATGAAGAAAATCAAGCAAGTTAAGGTAAGGGAATTTTGACCCAAATTTTGGATTATTGAATTTTGATGGTATAAAGTTGTGATGGTGTTAGTGGCATATTATGAATTGCATTTAGTAAAGAAATGAATGTGGAAATGGATTGTAGATAGAAATGCCCAAATATTGAAAATCCTAGGTGTTGAGCTAAAGTGGGAGTCATGAGATTATGAGTGGAATTAATTATGGAATATTGTTTTTACATACTTGAATATTGAGGGTAAAGAATTGTTTATGCATAAAAAAAATATGAGAGGTTGGGGATACATTTGGGTAAAATAGACTTTGAGCAGCAAATGTTAAAAACCTGAAAATCATGCATGCGTCGCGATGCCCAGGTGGTCCACGTCGCAACGCGTACTGGGAAACTAATACAGATTTATTTCTGGTTTGTCAGCGTCGTGACTTGAATTGGAAATTTCATACATGCCTTTCAGGAATTTTGCGAGTCGCGATGCGCAAAGCCCTGCGTCGCGACGTGAGATGAGTGACCGGCGTAAACACACACGTATAACGCAAGCGCACGTATCGTTCGAGTAGTATAAAAATATCGATCCCACGAGGACTTAATTCCTACTGTTGTTATTAATTGTTGAATCTATTTATTTACAAATATCTAATTAAATGGAGAAGAGAATGATTGTTTGATTGGTTGAATGTGGTTTTACAAAATAAATAAATAAAAAGACAAAAGAAAATACTAAGGAAAATAACAAAAGACACAAAGATCTAGGGTCGTGAATCATTCTAATATCATTTAAAAGATGAAGTGGTTATTTTATGTTTGTGTAATAAATCAGTTTACTAACCTGGAACACTAAATTATGCAAAAGCCTCTGTCGATGGTCAGACGCAAATACCCAGTTTATCCCAATTGAACCATATGTCTATGTCAACCAAATTATCTGGATTCATTAAGTTTAAGTTCCAATTATGGCTACCCCCGCCCGACAGGTATATTCCTATCCTGTAAGGAAATCTATTAAAGGGTTATCTATCCTCAAGGAAGATCGTGGGCTATTAAGTCTAAGGCTGAAACCTAAAATCCCTATGTCTAGTTCATTTTAGATTTACCACATCAATCTTATTGGTGATCAGACAACAAGAAGCATTAAGCTTAAGACTTAATAAGTAAACCTTTAAATTACCCAAACTATAAAATAACCCCTTATAAACCGGTGATATTAGAATTCATCACAACCCCAGATAACTAACGCATAACTAGGGCTAGTAACAACTTAAAAGTAAAAGACATAAAGTAAAAATACTGAAAAGTAAAAGACATAAAGTAAAACTGAAAAGTAAAATAAAATAAAATGCTAAGGTAAAAGGAATTCCTTTTACTACTACTAATTTAGATATCTCCCATAAAATAATATATAAACTTGTGATTCTTTCTCCAACCAGCCATATAGGCGGTAACCTGATTAAGTCAAATTAAGTCCAACCAGCCATAAAGGCGGAACCAAAATTAAATTGCCAACCGACCAATCTGGCGGTATCCTTTATTAGTCAGGTTTAAACCAGATTAAAATGAATTACCAACCGACCAATCTGGCGGTATCCTTTTTAAGTCAATATTTTAAATAGTGAATATATTATTTTTAAGGGAGATTAATCTAAATAGTAATAGTAAAAGAATTACCTTTCACCCTAGCTGGGGAAGTTACCTCCTCATGGTAAATAGTAAAAACTGTAAAAAGTAAAAAGTAAAAATTAAATTACTATTATTAAAAAATGTAATTAAAATAAATTACAAAACTAAAAATTAAAAAACTCAAAAACTAAAAAAACTAAAAAAACTAAAAAAACTAAAAAAACTAAAGAATCTAGAGAGAGAAACTCTCTCTTTAGAAAGAATTGAAGAGAGAGGAAGGTGCATTGAATTCTGAAATCTCGAGCTCAATTTATAGGCCTCGTAGGATCCAGCGTCGCGCCGCCAGGTCCTCAGCGTCGCGACGCCAGATTTGTCGACGTGGCACGCTCTGGTTCGCTGGTTTGACGATTCTGGATAAGCTGATAAGGTGACACGTGGCAGAGTGGTTGGGCTTCAATTATTGTGACACGTGGCGGCTTCTGATTGGTCGCTGAGATTCTTATCAGCCACGTGTCAGATAAGGATAGGATATCCAATAATTGATACTGACGTGGCGGTAACGTGGCGACGACGTGGCGACACGTGGGAAAGAGACTGTCGGCACCATAGAATTGCGACACGTGTCACTTCCTGATTGGCTGATGATGATGTGGCACGACACATGGCAATTTGACTTGTTGACTTGCTGACGTGGCTGGTGATATGGCGACATGTGGCGATGATGACTGTCGGCACCGTAGGATGCTGACACGTGGCACGGCGCATGTTAGCAGATTGGCTGTGATGGTGACACGTGGCACGGCGCATTTTAGCAAAGTCAAACTTTTCTCAGATTTTGATTTGTGGACCCGGCGCACGTTAGCACTGTTCGGCGCATTTTAGACGTTGCGACGCTGAACGCTTGGCGTCGCGACGCACTTAAGACCAAAATATCCCTATTGACGCATTTTTTTCCGTTTTTGCCCCAAATTGCCTCCAATGCTTTCCAAACTTTATTTATCTACAAAATAACACAAAAAATATCAAAACGTTCACAAAACTCAAGAAACTATACAAAATATTAGGTTAAATGAGTGGGAAATAGTGATATAAATACCACTCATCAATGAGTATTTCCCTAAATAGTTTTAATTCATTCCAGCTTCACCCTATCATGTTAGAGGCCACCCTAAGGGTCTCGTATCAGTTCGTATATATACATTACATCATGATGTACGCATGATACACATTAAAGTGATGGCAAGTACTTAAATAGATAAAATTAGCCTGATTTCGTAATGTCTTTCTCCGTCCATTTTCTAATCAAGTTTATCAATTATAGATCATCGCTGGAATCGTAGTTTCCTTTAACAGAGCAAACAATGCCAGCCATATTCTAAACCAGTGAGTGGACACTTTTCTTTTAAGTTGACTTTCATTATGTAATCATTCATATCAGACTTACTTTTCGCTTTTAAGGCATTAGCCTAGTTCACTATCAGTTGTATTTTGATTACCATGTTTTGAGAAATGGTTTAGAAAAGAAATATTTTCAAAGTATGGGTGTTATGTTTTTTAGGCATGGGGAAAAACCCACCTCAGTATGTAACTTGATTCAGATATGGAATTGACATAGAGCACATGAGCACATGTAGAAGACTGGGGGGATGACGATACGTAACGCCCCCAAATCCTAGTTCAGGATAAGGGATGACAGATGCCCCCTGATCCTAGATTCAGAGCTTGGAGGGTATCATAGATTTGCACCCCCAGTTCTAGTTCAGTGGCTTAGGGGACGACGATACGTAACACCCCAAGACCACTAGTTTCAGGGACAAGTAGTGGCATGTTTTGGGGGACATCGATACGTAACGCCTCAATGACATAGATTTGCACTCCTGGCTCTAGTTAGGCGTATGGGGAGACGCTGATACGTAACGCCCCTATACGTCAGGATTTTAGAGAAAGAGATCAGAGTTTTCAGAAACAGTTTTCAGATTCAGATTTCAGAGATAATTCCATATTAAAGTTTTCTAGAAATAAAGTTTTCAGAAAAAGCAGTTTATAAGAGATTTCCATAAAAAATTGATTTCAGAAAAGTTTTCTAGAAAGAAATAAGTTGTTTTCAGTCAGAAAGAGAGAGCCCAGTTAGAGTCAGGGAGAAGTCATTTGTCAAACATTAATATTGTGTTGGTCATTGTATAAAGTTAAAATGTACATCAATAAAGTTATAAGCGAGTGTCATTGAGTATATAGCTATTAATGTTGAACTTGCATATCACATTGCCAAGTTTGGGCAACGGTTCTATACATAAGATTTTGAATTGAGAAAGAGTATCAGTGTTGTTCACAGTTAGGAAGTCAGTGGCTCAGGGGGATAGTACGGCCTATTCCCTCCCAGTAACATCTCTTGGATATGGGATTTTACAAAGATGGTATCAAAATATGGTCTAGGGAGTCAGTGACTGCCGTGGGTAGAGTGTTGGGGTATGGTATACACAGTATATGTCTGGGATACCAGTATACGAGGCACTACCTCTCCAATATCCGATCCTCGAGTACGTCCTCAAGTCATATAGATAGGTTAGTAAACATTCCCAAGGCTACTTGAAATTTTTCCTAATAAGTAACCCTAATTCTTGCTCTAGTTACAAATCATTCCATGATTATTCGGAATTATTAGTACAAGATTAAGCTAAGCTACGAAACTGGAAAATACAAGTACTAAAAATAGTTATTTAATGGAGTAGGAATAGAAAGCTATAAGAAAGGAAGAAAAGATGGATAGATGTTTAAGCAGCCAGAGACAGAAAAGTAAAGAGGCATAAGGAAATAGTAAAGCTCTAAGGATACTCACCCAGGGAAGTAGGAAGTGAAAGAGAAAGCTATAAAGAAAAGTAAGGAAAAATATATAGATGTTCAGGTAACCAGAGATAGTAAGTGGGAAAGATACATAAATAGAGGATAAAGAGAATACTAGAACCTATAGCAGTAAAAGGAATATAGTAAGTCTATGTAAGAGTAAGAATGCCAAATAGATATATATAAGGTTTCTTTTCTCTATAAGAATCCTTCATTCCTTTGAAATTTTCTTCAAGTCAAACCTATAGACTATGAATATCCCGTATAGATAGCAAGTACTCCGAATAGCAAAAAATAGTAAAAAGTATAAGAGAGGAAAGGAATTAGCAACATATATGATAGTTCCAATGAATATGAGATGCCAAAAAGGATTTAGAGAATTCTAGATTTTCAAATTCAGGCCTGTAAGCAGATAAATGGAGGTCATTAGTGGAAACGCTTAGTTGTTTAAACCTAAAAATCCAATAGATAAAGTCCTGACCTATCTAGATTTTCATCCCTCAGTTATGCCATTTAAGGAAGTTTCCTTGATGGAGCCAATCCCATATTTATCTTGCATGAATAATAGACCCTATCAGGATACAGAGTATTAAAACAAGAAGGCCGATATCTAGTGATAGGTGGATTCCTTCCTCATTCTCTACCAACGTAGATAAAGGTAATCGGAAAGAAAGCCTGATTCTCGTAATACTCTATTTTGAGACAAAGACAGTAGATCTCGAGAAGTGGTTTATCCGGAAAGGAACCAATGAGGTTTTAAGGATAAAAGAGAAAAAATCCGACACAAGTCAAAGTTGGTAAGATCCCAGTACTAGGAAGAAATCCATAGATCAAATCAACCTCAGTAGAAGTCTGCGTAAGTTCAAAAGAATAGACTTATGAGATATGAGAGACTCAGAATTTAACAAAGAGTACCAATGCAGATATAAAGATTAGCTAGCAAAACTGTGACTTATAGCTAGAGTAGAGAGCAGAAATCTTGAAAGCAACCAGAAGAATAAACCACCATTAGCCTCAAAAGCATGGTTTAGAGCTAAGAGAAAGAATATGGAAACAGTGAGAAGGGAATAGAAAGTGAGAAGAGAATTCAGCACTGATGTTGGTATAAGTAGCATAACGTAAAGACAACAACGTAAAGGAGACCACAAAAACGGATGATAAAAGTTATGAAACCCTTAGATATAAAGTAGTCGATTCAGGTTCTGACAGAGCGAACGATAATTTTTCCTTTCAGTAACCCCTACTATAGTAAGTATATAGACACCTAATCAGAAGTGGGAAGTATGTGTATACCTCTTAATTTAGAGCTCAACAAGGGTTTGAATAAGTAAGGAAATGAGTGGGACAGGATGGGCGAAATATGAGATAGTAAGATAGTTGAATAGTAGAACAAACAGCCTCCAAGAAGTAAAAGTCCGAAAGAGTAAGGAATCAGAGTAAACACTGTATAGCAATGCATAAGTGAGATACCCGACTTATACAAAGTCTTTCATAGCTTAGACACCCAACTTATATAGAATTAATAAAATTATAGTACCCAAACCAAAGGATCGGTAGCAATGCCATAACATGTGCTAAGGTATGGAGTTTCTAAAGAAATGAGGAATTAAGAGATTCAAGAAACCAAGATAAGAAGGAAGCCAAATGACAGAGTAAAACTCAGAAAGGAAGAATATTATTAAGAGTACGGTAGGAGTTTAAGAGGGCGTGAGCCTTATGGAGGTTCTCAGTAAGAAGTAGTATGACCAATAGCCAGAGAGGAATTATGGGTAAAGTTGAAAGAGATAATTCAGATGATTTTTAACAGAAGAACCTAAGTTTGGGAGTTAACACCAGATATGCAGATAAGAGACATAAAAAAAGTTAAGCTCACATATAAGCGGCACGCACAACTGCAGCACGGGTAACTAGTGAGAACACTCCAACCAAAAAACTCTAGGAAAAACCGCACCCTCCCAACCCTCATCAGACAACAGCGACAAAGATGGACCTCGAAGTTTTCCTTAAGACGCTCCTAGGAACAAGTAAATGCATAGTGGAAGCAGACCGAAACATAAAAGAGAAGTTGTCAAGTTGGAACGATGAAGAGGTAAAGTATTAGTTGAGTAGTAACAAGAATACTGAAGATATCATTAGACATGGCTAGAGACATACTAGAGATGATATCTTTCCGGTGAGGAAACAGAGACATAGATTGCAGAAGTCCTAAGTATAGAATAAAACAGAAAAGAAGATAGAAGACAAGTAAAATACTTGGAGATATGACTGTCCTAGTAAAACGACAATGGAAAAGATATTATATAGATGATGACAAAGATACACAAATACAAGAGTAAACTTTATAAAGTTAAGATTAGTAGTACTACGGGATAGCAGATTTTATAAATGTCGAAATAAGATTGTAATAAGAAAATAATATGACTATGAATGAATTTATTGAGCAACAACATAGAGATGCCCAAAGAAACTAAAGAATGAATATAGAATAACTTAAGGAATAAAATTTAAGAATAAGAAGGTTAAGGGAACAAGGCGGTGCAAATGAAGGATAATCAGATTTATATTAGCAAAGAATATAAAAGATGATGACAGCAGAACCTAGTGGTTGAAGCCCGTAAGTAATTTAAAGTTAGCAATAAGGAAATAGACAGATAAGTAGTCAAACTAAGAGAATAAATGCCTAGCTCAAACTGAGTAAGTAAAACTGGAAATGTATTGGGACGAGTGTTTCTATTTGCAATAAGGAGTATCTTTATATATTTTTATTTCAAGTTATGATGGAACATGAAGAACCCTAACGTTAAGTGATAAAATCACCCTTTAGCATGAGAAGGCGATGGATAAGAAAAGATTGAGGATACACTCAGAAAGACCATTAAGAGAGTTATACTATATAAAGGAAGTGAGGAACCTGAGGTATACTTAAGACCAAAGATAGCAAAAGGTTATTGACTGTGGTACAAAGTATAATAGGGATATGATAACTGCAAGGAATCGCATAAGCCAAGCGATATCTAAGAGTTGGTAATAACCTAGCAAGAGGAATAAGCGGTGAAAATAAGCAAGTCCTACAGAACAGCCGTTGATAGACCCATATTAGTAAAAATGTAACTAGATCATTTGGGATTTTACAGGTTGAATATACTTTCATGAAGACAAATATAGAATGAATAGTTATCCAAGAAGTCTTAGAGAAGTATTAAGCCTTAAAGGAAAGAAAGAAATAAGTAAAAGATAATCATAGAGTGTCAGATAGAAAGAAGTAACCCCCGGATACTAGTTCAAAAAGAACAAGAGTTCAGACCTTAAGAAATAAAGTTATATCGTGCTACATTTCTATATAAAAATTATGGGTTCTAAAGAGAACTTCAAGGAATTAAGCTTTCAGCTGTGTAAACCAAATAAGGTATATCAAGCCAGAAAATTCCCAGAAGTTGCAGTACCAAGCTTAGTATTAGAAAGGATTCGAGGACGAATCTTATTTAAGGGGGAGAATTTGTAACGACCAGGAGTCTCAACTACTGTTACATCATGGAACAGGTGTCACATAATATAAATCATTTTTGGAAACATATGCCCTCATGAAATGACTTTGGAAAACAGTCGGTTAAATCTTGAAATTCTGATACTAGATGATACGATGTTCTACTCTGGACAGCTCAGGTTATTTAGACCGTAACTTTCTCATACAAAATCCGAGTTTATGAAATTTATATCATCGGAAAGCTGAAATCAAGACCTACAACTTCCGCGTTGAACATGTTTCCAAATTTTGAACCAGAAATAGGTCAGAAATGCCAATCAAAAATCTAGATGAATAGTGCTAGTGGACCCATCTAGAAAAATCTCAAACTTTCTCAAAATTTCTAAACTCTTCTTCAATTATACAAATTTAAAATAGCCCTTAGTATAAAAAGAGAACTATTTTAGCATCCCCAACATTAGAAGAAAAGAAGGAAAAACGTAGAATAATGAGAAGAGAGAAAGAAGAAGAAAAATAGAGGAAGGAATATGAATGAAAAAAGAGGAGACAAGTATCAACCTTCACATATCAAGCTAGGAAGATGATTGGCAACCAATGAAAGCTTAGAAGATGAAGAAAAGCAAGCAAGTTAAGGTAAGGTAAGGGAATTTTGACGGTATAAAGTTATGATGGTGTTAGTGGCATATTATGAATTGCATTTAATAAAGAAATGAATGTGGAAATGGATTGTAGAGAGAAATGCACAAATATTGAAAATCCTATGTGTTGAGCTAAAGTGGGAGTTATGAGATTAGAAGTGGAATTAGTGATGGAATGTTGTTTTTACATACTTGAATATTGAGGGTAAAGAACTGTTTATGCATAAATAAAGTATGAGAGGTTGGGGATACATTTGGGTAAAATAGACTTCGAGAAGCAAGTGTTAAAAACCTGAAAATCAGGCGTGTGTTGCGATGCCCAAGTGGTCAGTGTCGCGACTCGTACTGGGAAACTAATGCAAATTCATTTATGGTTTGTCAGCGTCATGAAGCAAACTTGAAATTTCATACATGTCTTTCGGGAATTGTGCGCGTCACGACGCGATATCAGAATTTCCCCAAAATAGTTTAAATTTATTCTAGCTTCACCCTATCATGTTAAAGGCCACCCTAAGGGTCTCGTATCAGTTCGTATATATACATTACATCATGATGTACACATAATATTCATTGGAGTGATGGAAAGTACTTAAATAAATAAAATTAGCCTGATTTCGTAATGTATTTCTCAGTCCATTTTCTAATCAAGTTTATCAATTATAGATCATTGCATGAACCGTAGTTTCCCTCAACAAAGCAAACAATGCCAGCCAGATTCTAAACTAGTGAGTGGACACTTTTCTTTTAAGTTGACTTTCATTATGTTATCGTTCATATCAGACTTACTTTTCACTTTTAGGGCGTTAGCCAAGTTCACTATCAGTTGTATTTTGGTTACCATGTTTTTGAGAAATGGTTTAGAAAATAAATATTTTCAAAGCATAAATTTTATGTTTTCGAGGCATGGGGGAAAACCAACCTCAGTATATAACTTGATTCAGATATGGAATTAACGGAGAGCACATATGGACATGTAGAGGATTGGGGGACGACGATACGTAACACTGTTGGAGTTCAATCAAGTCCACAAGATCACAAAACATGCATAAAAACGAGTATGAACACATCAAAGGAGTAAGGCGGAAACATAACTCACATTGAATGGTTTTGATGAAATGAAGAACATGCGTTTTTTGGCTTCATCAAGCTCGGTTTTGGGGCTTCTGGAACTGCAGTGAACGCACAGTGGGGGCTGTGAAAATCTCCTCCATTTTCGGCCATGCAAGATCCATTGAAGCTCAAGCTTCAAGCTTCCATGCTCACAAACTCACTTCCCTATCACCTTTGTATCACTCCTAGAGTGTGCTAGCACTAATCATCTTCCATTTTGCTTCTCAAATCAATCGGTGAACCAGAAAAATGAAGAGAGAAATCGGTCTTGAGACCGTGAAGAAGAAGAGAAGAGAAGGAGGGAGGAGAGAAAACGTTTTTGGCTCCAAATTACCAAAAACCGTGTACTGTACACTTAGTTGGAGGAGAAGAAAAAGCTTTTGTATATATCTATATTAATCTTTTACCAAGTAATAAAAAAAAAAAATAAGATATATCTCAACTTTAATTCAAAAGCCAAAAAGGCAGGAATAAAATAATGTTATATTCCATCTCAAGCTTTTAAAAGCTTTCAATCATTGCACATCACTATTCAATCACATCTTTTCACTTTAATAAAGTGACATATTGTCAAGTCACATCACTCAAAGTGACAATTGATTTGACGATTGACGCGACTAGCGATTTGACGCTTGATGTGACTCGCGTGCCGCGTTCGAATTCGAAATGCGAATGCGCTCGCAATCACTCTCGGGCTCGGGTTCGCTAATTCCAAATTAACGAATTTTCCGTCGCGTCGTAATTAAATGATTACGCCTAGCGAATTCACTATTCACGTCGCTAACGAATTAATTCTAAATTAATTCGTTCGCCCGAATTAAAATCTAATTTTAATTCCGCGTCGAAATCCAATTTCGATTAATATATCGAATATATTAATTTTATCGATTAATTCCAAATTAATCGTTCTCTCTCTTTAATTAATATTTTATCCCAGATAAAATATCTCCGCAATTAATCCCAGATTAATTTTCTCTCTCATCGAATTAATCCCAGATTAATTCTATCTCTCTCTTCTAATTAATCCCAGATTAATCAAAGTGCGAGTAATACGTCATCGGTGAATCTTCGGGAACCGACCCATGAGATCTCCGGATATGTTGGCAGTAATACGTAAATCGTCGGACTGTCCGAACACGTAAGTACCTCGTACTACGTTTATATCGATTTACAAGACAAGGTTGGCTTCTAGCAAAGCGCCATGCCTACCCAATTCTCCAGAAATATTCTTACAGGAATATATAGATCTGTATCAAGCGTAGAATACCGTAGTATTGTGTATATCGGCCCAGTATCGGATAATCACGTGCTAGGGCTGGGGCTGGATAAGTGTCTGCCCCGTCCGAAACACATGTCGGATGTTTGGTAACATAGTCTCTATAATCGGATATACATGACCTGGTCACAATATCCCGATTGGTTGCGCAACACTCAAGAGCACTAGTACCATATCCTGCGTGACATCTACTCCAATATGACTGAAGTGACACTTCCGTCTCGACATCACACCCAATACACTACGACTCCTGATAAACCCAGAAGCGGTGTACCAGAACCGGTTAAAGCCCTGTACCACCAAGACCAGAGTTACCGATTATCGCAAGTATTAGCGATGCAAGTCTCAGGTTAAGACTATACACACCTACCTCGATTCGGCCTCCCATAGACACATAGTCATAATACCAATGGGATTCCGAGGGGTCTATCCAGAGCGAAGCTGTTTCCCGTACCATCGGTGAAACACGACCTCCTATTGCACTTGCATAAGTATCCAATACTTATATATATGAGAACTATGCCGTTGTGCCCTCACAACGCGCACAAGTGCAATACTAGCCTATTCCGCATTATCGATGTCCAGTCTCGATAATACTTCGGCTAGGGATATTTAATGATTAATCCTTCGGGGATTGATACTGTCTCATATCATCTCAATCCAGGAACTAATCATATGGACCTCTCTTCATTTATACATCTATGGTGATCTAATCACAAATGATGAGAGTGCAATTTCCTTGTCACATAGTTAATTTGTACAGCAACACCGTGATCTGTACAAATAGTGACGCTATGGGTCATATTATCCAACAATCTCCCACTTGGCACATAGCCAGTCACTCGAGTGTCTAACACCCGAACTATGTACAATTCGCTCAAATTGCTGAGGAAAGGTTTTCGTCAGCGGATTTGCTTAATTATCGTCTGACGCGATTTACACGATCATCACATCGCCACGATGTATGATCCGAACGAATCAGATGATATAGAAGTATATATCTGGATCGTCGATGAGACCTTTAATTCTTTAGCCTGTGCTGACGCCTAGCTCAGCTGCTAACAGAACTATATCTAATCTAATTAGATTTATTATCGATCCAAATGGCTTCTATTGCTGCCTTAGCTGCAGCAATAATCCGCATTTGTTGTTAATTCGGCAACAGTTATCTTGCTCGGAAGATTTCCAGCTCACTGTCCCAGTGTTCAAACTTTATAGTACCGTAGTATTTACCGGTTTGGAAACTTGCAACAGTGATCCCAGTCACTTCAAGTTCTCCATCTCCATAGTTTAAGACAACATCTTTAGTTCTCTCAGATACTAACAGATGTTCTTAATCTTCAATCCAGTGACTATCACTTGGATTGACCCGATTGTGACTCCATATGCTCAAAGCGTATGAGACACCAATACAAGTACATTTTAAATGTACAATTTCTCAGAGAGTGTTACCAACTCCAAATCTAGCCCAGTAGATCTTTATTCCTTGAATAAAGGTTGTTACTCCCCAGAATTCTACGGAGAATTTCTTATGAAAGCCAAGCTTTCACCGATTGTTTTATGGGAATTTCATTGTCAGTGCCCTCTCCCACTAACCTCCTTATATACACAAGAATTATTTCGTTTTGAGTCAAATCATAAACTATTTTGATTATTTCAAAACGTCAGTTCCAAGAACCTTATGCTTGCTTCAATCCAAACATATTGATATACATGGAGTCCATTTCGGACTCATGACACTTTGTCATAATAGGGAGTCGATACCTCGTATCACTTCCTTTGTTCTTGTGTATTCGAAGATTAATGGTATAGTTTCATCCTTGATGAACTATATATGTTCCATTAAGATTCAGTGCCTAGAACAGTATTACTCCGATTTTCATCGAGTTATACTATCCTCCCACTTGCCACTGCATATCGGTATTCCTCTTAGGAAAACCACATGGAGAGCAACAATCTAATTGTTCTCTAGTGAGGTGTTAAGTACTATACTTATGGTTTCCCTTGGATGACCTATATTGGCACTTATCCAATTTGGGTCCTTAGTTTGGTATCATCCAAACGTTATGCCTAGCATACCCAAATTGTCAGGAATGAGAAACCTCGTTTCTTTCCTGTTCATATCCTATACGATATCTGTCAAACAGATTTATATGGAACCTTATTCTAAATAAGTTTTGCACTGTTAGTACATATCTTATGGAAGGAAATGGTAGCTCAAAGCGACTCGTGATTAATCTTATTATGTCTAACAAAATTCGGTTAATCCTGTTCGGACACACCGTCTAACTGACGTGTCGGGAGGAGTCCTCATATGAAAGAATACGTACTCTTTCATGTATGTACGAAACTTACTGCTTAAGTATTTTCCATTACGGTCTTACCGTGGCGGAATAATACTATAGCCGATCTGTTTATGTATTTCGTGTCGAAACTTTAAAGTTTCTGATTTGTGTTCTTCAAAAGAAACACATAACCATAACGTGATGCCACATCCGTTAAGGTCACGAAATATTCATGTTCACATCTAGCCTAGCTAGATATGGGCCCACTTACTTCACCATGAATAGGGCTAACAGATCGGTGGCAAACACTATTACCAAGCAAATAGTATTTTAGGTACTTTACCTAATAAACTAGATTCGCAGACCTTATTTGAATAGTCAAATCAGTCCTAGTACCCACTCTTCAAAAGTGTGGATATACGAGTCTAATTAAATTGTGTCCTAGACAACAATGCCACAAATAAGTCTCTATTGATCAAATCAATTTGAGCTATTTATTTGTCAATTTATATGTTTGAGATTTTTATTTATATTCAAAATATAAATTCTGTTATTTATATCTAATATATTTATCTCAGTATCATCTTTATATAATAAAACACTCAGTGTTCTATAATATAAAGGTTTTATCCGCAACGGATTAAACACTGATAAAGAGATAATGTCTCTAGTCAAACTAGTTACATTATAACAGTTCCTAATTCAAGTACATACCCGAAGGGTAGTTCCTAAACTTAGGTATCTACGGTCGAAACAGCGACTTTCGTCCCGTTTCCGATTCGCAGAGCAATCTCAGCTTGAAGTCAGTATCCTGCTCAAAGCAGATTCTGAATATCAATACATATTTTTATGTACCACACTAAGTATTTAAAATCTAATTTCAATACTAGCTGTGAACATAACTAAGACAAACATTTTTAAAGTTAGAGCCTCGCCCTTTCTTTAATTCCTTCGTGTCTTCCATATCCAAATGGTAGTCACTTTGGGATATGTCAATTATCCTTTTCAATATTTTAGGAACCTTAGGCCAAGCCTTGGTTTTTAGAATATTGAAAGGAATGTGCACCTCGTGCTACATGCCCAATTGCAAACTTTGACTTTACATGAATAGTCAATTAATTCTCCAAGAATTATAAATTGCAATTTTAATACTTCTTAAATCCAAAATTAGATTTATGACAAGTATATTAAATTAAGCATTAAAGTCATCATTCAAAAATCTTCCAAAGATTTTATGCTCTACTATCTTGCTTAATTTTGGGCTTAAGGTATAATAAGTTATTTTATCAATAAAGTAACCTATTATTTATTCCCAATTTGAAAATTAAATCATTTAAAATATTTTAATCCTAGATTATATTTTAAATATCCAACTTTTCAATTTTATCTTGATTACAATAGTCCAACTATTTAATCAACGATTAGTGGTACTTATATATTATAATGATTATAATAGTCCAACTATATAATCAAATATAATCCAAATTAATTAACCTCAATTACATTGATTACTATAATCCAATTATAAAATCAACTGTAAACTGAAATTAATTAATTCAAATATATTGATTAATATAATCCAATTATATATAATCAAGTATAATACAGTCCAACTGTTTATTAAAACAACAATTTAAATATTAGTCTAACTAACATTTAATCTAATGACGAAATAATTTAAATGAGCGCATATGGCGAGTAATTGAACGAGTATTGCAAATTCAATTCTTGCCTCCCACTATTTTTCGTCGAGCCTCTAACCCTCTGTCGAGTACTCGGGAAACCGTGTTTCCTAGTGGGCTAGGATCCCGTTAAATATCACACAATCTTGACTTTGGCCAACAAATTGTATGATAATTAACTAGGTAGATCTCGAAGATCAATTGGATCTCATCCAACTCCTAGATCCAGTAGGTGGACATCCAAGTCCCAAACATATATCTTATATATGCCTATACATCGAATGTATACCCTAACCTATTTCCTCTGAATCAACTAGGCCTTGGCTTTGGCACAACAAACCTAATGATCCCAGTCAAGCGCGGACCCATTGACATGGAAGCTTCGTAATCAATGTCAATGGACAAGAAGTGGTCTTGACTTTGGCCAACAAACCACAACTTGGACACGACACCGATATGGAACAAAGCCTCGTGATTAAAACACATCTTTGATGGACAAGGGCTTGACTTTGGCCAACAACCCCTGCCAATCTCGGATCTTGAGTAAGAATCACTCAATGGAAGGAAAAACGCATGATATTTAACGAGGGTTTTTCGCGTGCAAATTGGCTACCAATTTAATTATCTTTGTTAAGGTCTCATCATCATACACCCTTAAGCATGCATTCTAAACACATAATAAAGCGAGTATGAAATAAAATAATAATGATATGCGGATGGATATTTTACATTGATCCTAGATCAAATCTCTCACTTTCTCTCTCCCGCTAGCACTTGTATTACTTCTACCCGTTACACTACACTTCTAAAGAAACCTCTTTTACATGGAGGGGAATAGGTGAGAAGAGAATACAAAGAAATAGGAGATAAGGCTGGACACGCAGGTCCAATTTAATAAATCAAATTTATTACAATTTCCAAAATCGCCCAACCCGACTAATATCCATCCGATATACATTATTCAAACATCACAACCATGTATTCATACAAGCATGTTATCAATCAATCAATCAAATTAATTAATCTTGAATATTAGTGATCATCCAATGTTCAAACAAAGATTTGATTTTTGTTCGAGTCAAACTCGTTTTGCAAACACGTACTCAAAGTACAATTTCTACGAATTAAAAAATTACATAATTAAATCCAATTTAATACGTATTTAATTCTAATTCATTATTTAATTCTAAATTAAATATTACACCTTTATTAACGAACCTTTACGACTTAAATTCCAAATTAATCGCAACGGGTCTCAAAGCCCGATTAACATCTAATGTTTTATTTAATTAAAGTCCAATGGGCTTTTAATTAATTTCTATAGGCGTGGACTTTTGGTCAACTCGGGTCAAACCGAACAACCAAAATCCAATCCGGGAGTTACCCCATAAGCCTTTAAATTAATTTTGGCCCATTAGGCCCAATTAAATAATTAAGGTCCATTAAGTCATAATTGGACCTTTTGGATTCGGTTTTGGGCCTAATTGGATCCAACCAATTTTGCCTAAACCCAACTTTGTTACAACAAAGCCCAAAAGCCCAATTACAACCTAACAAGCCCAATTTCCAAAATCAAGCCCAAATTAATTAACTTATAAAATTCCAAATTTCACAATTAATTAACCTAAGTGTAATACACAATCAATTACCCAATTAACATTTCTAAAATATCAATTAGCCTAATTAATCATGCACTTTAACAACCAAATAGTGTCCAACACAATTCAATCAAAATCAAACCCAATTAACATGCTTTCAAGTCTCGGCAATTAGGGGTTTTTCAATTCGATTCGGTTTCAATCCAATTGAGTCCACAATCTTAATTTCCCAAATCAATTCAATTCATCCAATGAATTAAAACAACAAAATCACAAAGAATTTCATGTTCTTTAAAATCGGCCAAGCCACTTTAAAAGGGAAAAATGTTCCAAATCAAAATTCAATCCAATTGAACTTCAAAACAACACATTAACCAATTGTTTTAAGTCATCCAATGATCAAACAAAACAAAATTACCAAGACATTAGGTTCTTCCAATTTTCGGCCAAGCTTCCAATTTGGGAAAAATTGAATCCAATCCAATTTCATGAAATTGATCACACACAATCTCAATTAAACATGTTCTAAGCATACTTAAACATCCAATTCAATTAAAACATGCTTAAACACATTTTGCCCAATTTCAAGTTTCAAATTCAACCTAAGAATTGGGGAAAATTGATCTAATCCAATTTTCTTGAAATTGATCATGCACAACTTCAATTCAACCTCATTCAAGCATAATGCATCAAACAATTCAACCAAATCATGCCTAAATCGAGTTTACCCAAATTAAAGTTTTGACAAAAATTTGCAAATTGGGGAAAATCAATCCAATCAATTTTTTGTCAAATTGATTACATATATCTCAAATTAGATCATATATAAGCATTATTGAACAATCAATTTGTCATAATCAAGCCAAAATCAAAAAGCCCCAAATTACTCAAGAACCCTAATTTCGGTTTTCATGCATCAATGGCTCTAGATACCAATGTTGGAGTTTAATCAAGTCCACAAGATCACAAAACATGCATAAAAACGAGTATGAACACATCAAAGGAGTAAGGTGGCGGAAATAACTCACATTGAATCGGTTTGATGTTTGATGAAGAAGAAATGCGTTTTTTGGCTTCATCAAGCTCGGTTTTGGGGCTTCTGGAACTGCAGTGAACGCACATGGGTGCTTGTGAAAATCTCCTCCATTTTCGGCCATGCAAGATCCATTGAAGCTCAAAGCTTCAAGCTTCCATGCTCACAAACTCACTTCCCTATCACCTTTGTATCACTCCTAGAGTGTGCTAGCACTAATCATCTTCCATTTTGCTTCTCAAAAATTCGGTGAACCAGAAAAATTGAAGAAGAAGAAATCGGCTTGAGACCGTGAAGAAGAAGAGAAGAGAAGAGAAGAGGGAGAGAGAAAACGTTTTGGCTCCAAATTACCAAAAACCGTGTACTGTACATAGTTGGAGAGAGAAGAAAAAGCTTTTGTATATATCTTTATTAATTTTTACCAAGTAAATAAAATAAGATATATACTCAACTTTAATTCAAAGCAAAAAGGAAGGAATAAAATAATGTTATATTCCATCTCAAGCCTTTTAAAAGCTTTCATCATTCACATCACTATTCACATCACATCTTTTCACTTTATAAAGTGACATATTGTCAAGTCACATCACTCAAAGTGACAATTGATTTGACGATTGACGCGACTAGCGATTTGACGCTTGATGTGACTCGCGTGCCGCGTTCGAATTCGAAATGCGAATGCGCTCGCAATCACTCTCGGGCTCGGGTTCGCTAATTCCAAATTAACGAATTTTCCGTCGCGTCGTAATTAAATGATTACGCCTAGCGAATTCACTATTCACGTCGCTAACGAATTAATTCTAAATTAATTCGTTCGCCCGAATTAAAATCTAATTTTAATTCCGCGTCGAAATCCAATTTCGATTAATATATCGAATATATTAATTTTATCGATTAATTCCAAATTAATCGTTCTCTCTCTTTAATTAATATTTTATCCCAGATAAAATATCTCCGCAATTAATCCCAGATTAATTTTCTCTCTCATCGAATTAATCCCAGATTAATTCTATCTCTCTCTTCTAATTAATCCCAGATTAATCAAAGTGCGAGTAATACGTCATCGGTGAATCTTCGGGAACCGACCCATGAGATCTCCGGATATGTTGGCAGTAAATACGATCGTCGGACTGTCCGAACACGTAAGTACCTCGTACTACGTTTATATCGATTTACAAGACAAGGTTGGCTTCTAGCAAAGCGCCATGCCTACCCAATTCTCCAGAAATATTCTTACAGGAATATATAGATCTGTATCAAGCGTAGAATACCGTAGTATTGTGTATATCGGCCCAGTATCGGATAATCACGTGCTAGGGCTGGGGCTGGATAAGTGTCTGCCCCGTCCGAAACACATGTCGGATGTTTGGTAACATAGTCTCTATAATCGGATATACATGACCTGGTCACAATATCCCGATTGGTTGCGCAACACTCAAGAGCACTAGTACCATATCCTGCGTGACATCTACTCCAATATGACTGAAGTGACACTTCCGTCTCGACATCACACCCAATACACTACGACTCCCTGATAAACCCAGAAGCGGTGTACCCAGAACCGGTTAAAGCCCTGTACCACCAAGACCAGAGTTTACCGATTATCGCAAGTATTAGCGATGCAAGTCTCAGGTTAAGACTATACACACCTACCTCGATTCGGCCTCCCATAGACACATAGTCATAATACCAATGGGATTCCGAGGGGTCTATCCAGAGCGAAGCTGTTTCCCGTACCATCGGTGAAACACGACCTCCTATTGCACTTGCATAAGTATCCAATACTATATATATGAGAACTATGCCGTTGTGCCCTCACAACGCGCACAAGTGCAATACTAGCCTATTCCGCATTATCGATGTCCAGTCTCGATAATACTTCGGCTAGGGATATTTAATGATTAATCCTTCGGGGATTGATACTGTCTCATATCATCTCAATCCAGGAACTAATCATATGGACCTCTCTTCATTTATACATCTATGGTGATCTAATCACAAATGATGAGAGTGCAATTTCCTTGTCACATAGTTAATTTGTACAGCAACACCGTGATCTGTACAAATAGTGACGCTATGGGTCATATTATCCAACAAACACCCCAATGATGGATTTGCACTTCTGGCTCTAGTTAGGCGTATGGGGGGACGGTGATATGTAACGCCCCAATACGTCAGGTTTTCAGAGACAAAGATTAGTTTTCAGAAAAAGTTTTCAGATACAGATTTCAGAGATAGTTCCATAGAAAAGTTTTCTAGAAATAAGGTTTTCAGAAAAAATAGTTTATAAGAGATTTCCAGAAAAGCAGATTTCATACAAGTTTTCCCGAAAGAAAGAAGTTTTTTTCAGTTAATAAAAGAGATTTCAGAAAAGATAAATTTGATATAAGTTAGATTTTAGAACAATGTGTTTTCAAAAGCATTTTAGTACCTATTTATAAAACTTTTCACTCACTTAGATCGCTCAAACGATCTAACCCCACCACTCCCAGTGTTTTGTTTGGCTGGTTCATAGAGGACGAGCTCGGGAGGATGGTTACTGATGGAAGTCACTAAGGTATGGAGTCCACAAGGTCAAGTCAAAGAGAGAGAGCCCGGTTAGAGTCAGAAAGAAGTCATGTGTCATTCATTAATATTGTGTTGGTCATTGTATAAAGTAAAATGTACATCAATAAAGTTATAAGCGACTGTTATTGAGTATACAACTATTAATGTTGGGGAAATAAAAATATCATGATATTTTATTTTTGTTTCAATTTAATTAATTAAATAAGCTTTAGTTTACTTGTTGTAATTGAACACTACAACATTATATGTATTACAACAAGTCAAACCAATCATATTAAGCCATTTCCTAACTTAATCATAACATAAGATATTTATTACTTTAATTATTTAACAATTAAATAATTACTTAAATATAAATATTTTAAATATATGAATTATATTTACTTTAAATATTCCAAATACATAAATTAATGATATATGTCAAATATCATTATTTGACATTTAATTAATGTGTATTTAATAAAATCATACATTAAATACAAATATACATTATTAGGAAATGACCATTAGGTCTATATGCATGTATCTTTCGTTTAACCATTAAACGATTTATAAATAATCAATATTATTCATAATAGTTTCCCTACTGTTGTACGAGTATATTTCATTAGTGAGACTCTCTAGGTTCAGGAATATCCGTCATGAAATCTAATTTCGTGTCCATAATCTATTTTCCCATAAATTATGATGAACACAGATAAACTCACAAAACCACACAGGTTGAGGTCATTGCATACTTGTAATCCCTCTGTCACAAGTATCCAGATTATTCTAGAGATATAGATATAAATGTCAAATCTCTATAGATATAATCATGTCGATGTTTCTATTAGTAATCTCTCAATAACACTTAGAACTCGCTTCTACATTGTACCACGGGCCCATAGATTTAACAGATTGCTAATACCATATTGAATACTTATGCTCTCTACACAAAGCTGATGGATTCTATCTTGACACACACACGATATCGTGAGGATCAGTCCACATCCAACGGACAGATGAAGGTCTGACCTTAATAGGTCGGTGACGTGACTGCCATCAAAGTGTGGAGGATAACTCATATATCCACGGTGGTATCTCAAGTCAGAGAATAAATATGCTACTCAACCCGAGAAGATTCTTATTGACGCTGGTGTAGCATCTACTAAGAATCTTCAATGAGTCATTCAGTGTTTATCCGCTATAAACACCTACACGTCTATACAAGTCTCCAAGACTCATGGTTTATTGAGAAACCATTGGAATCCAAGATTCCAATATACGACATGTACCGGTCTCAATGGGTTTACTATACTGACCAAGTAGTGTAAACCATGACTAGGAACTGTCTAAGAATGACAACATCATGATACTACTCAATGTCAGTTGCGACGCTTTTGCAATAGTATGATAACTAATCATTCTAAGGTCAACTACGTCTTTACCATATAAAAAAAGATGTTATATAATAGAAACTGTTTATTTTATTTATAATAAAATGTTACATAAGTATTTACAGGGAAATATATAAGAAAATTGGTGCTCCGAGCACCAACCATAACAGCTCTTACCTCATTTCATTTGATTTTCCTCATCCCACAAGTCCTCCATGGTTGCTTTCCTTCTTCTTAACTTATTATGGAAACGTTTGAGTTTGTTTCCCCATTCTTCCTTCTTCTTCTTTTTCCTCACGTCTCTTTCTCTTTCTCTCAACATATTAGGAATTTATGAATAGTATCCCTTATATATAATAGGGTTATTTGGCTAATTTTACAAATTTTTAAATTTAAAAGTTAGAATTTTTGAGATAGTTTGAGAATTCTCTAGATGGGTCCACGAGCACTATTCATCTGAAATTTTAAGTTGCATTTCCAGCCTTTATCTGATTCGAATTTGGAAATATGTGTAATGCGAAGTTGTAGGTCTCAATCTTAGATTTCCGAGGATATAGAATTCAAAAAAATTAGAGTTAGTATGAGAAAGTTATGGTCTGAATACCATGGGCAGTCCGGAGTGAAACATCGTATAGTTCGTATCGGGATTTCGAGGAGTTTACCGATTTTCCCCAAAATCACATTTTGAGTATGTGTACATAATTTATATTATGTAATACTCGTCCCACAATGTAACAGTAGTCGAGATTACCAGTTGTTACACCAAACGACCTCACGAGTGCGTTGAAATCGACAGAATTCCGATCAAAGTTACTGTTCAACGTAGGTCACTATTCATCCAAATCTTCCTTGTTTCGCATGCAACTGTGCATGGAACAGAAAATCTATCACTGCCAACTTGTAGTACTCTCCGAGAGCTTTGATTTGGCGGGTGGCTCGGGCCGTGCAATGAAGTGAGGAGCCGGTATCAGAAAAATCACCACCGCGCGTATTCCTCATCGTTCTCACCGGTGTCGGTGATCTGGGGGCCGCCGCCAGCCACCACAAGGCGGAGGGGTGGCCGATGCACCTCTCTGGACGGTCGCCAAAACACGTTTGGGGACGTGGGGGGTCGAGGGTGTGTTTCATTTGATTTTTGCCTCCTTTGTGATTAAAGAATACTTGGGGTATTTATAATAATTTTTTTGAAAATTATGCTCTGAGCCCCGTGAAATTACAATTAGACCTATGTTATGGGGCTTCTTCGGAAATTTATATTTTTAAAGCCTTTCTGCTATAAAATTTAAAAAATGTTCAACACAAAAGTTGTTCCTCTCGAAAAGCAAGTCTGATGGTTCAAAAATCAACTCAATCGGAGTTCGTTTGCTATCTTTATGGCCGAAACAAAAAAACTTTTACGCATATAACGATATAAATAGAAATCGAGTAACCGGTTCCTAAAACCACGTGTTTTCCCATGAGATGAATCTTCACTTTAAAATATTCTGATCTATTTTCCAACACATAAACTCTTATTTTCGAATAGCATCTCATTCCGAATTCCAAACTTCAATTCGGAAATCTTCCAGAACCGTTCCAAAAATATTCGGGATATTAAATTCTCCTCTCCTTATAAAAAATTTCATCCTCGAAATTTCACTGTCCATATGCCTAATCATTCGGAACCGAACGTACATACATTATCATCTTATCCTTATTCGAAAGTCATTTCACTTTACTCTTTTTTGAAGGTTACGTATTTCACACACTAATACAAACTATGTTATTTCAAAACAACACACATCGAATCATACATTTTATACCAATAACACATCAATCTTATCATCTCAATTCACACTCATCCATAGAAACACTCTCAAATCATTTTGCACTCATCCATCAGCAGAAAAAGAAATTCAAACACGGATTCTATACAGCCAATCACATACATCATCTGAAACAAAGAACATAACACATGTTCGTTACACACAATCCAATACGGTATCAAAACAGAAACTTAACACGAATTTCATATTATCTATTTAATCCATAATATAAAACGGGACTCATTCATTTCATATCATATCATTCTACATTATACATGTAAAAGATATCAATATCAAAATTTACATACATAAATATCCCATCGCACATACAATTTTATATGGCTGAAAGGCATACATCACCATTACAATCATCAAATGGTTCATGACTAGCTATAAGCTTACATACGTATTCTCATTACAAACATAATGTTTTATATCAACCAATACATCCATTGTCACAGCCGGAAGTGACCCATAATCATAGTGTTTTTATGATGTTGATAGTCAGAAATATGTCAGTCTCCATCATCATTCAAAATAGAAAACGTAAAACGATCTCTTTCAAAAGTACATTTGAAAAACTCTTTTACTGTAAACAAAATTAGTTTCAAAATTCATTATCGTAAAACTATATCGAGCATCCAGTATAACTCAACTGGACAAAACATAAACAAGCACCCAATGCCCGAATCGCGTGCACAGATTGGACAATGAACGAAATGATCCTCTATCGGCAGAGGGTCAGGTTGGCCCACTGTAGTTGGACAAACCTCTATACAAGCATCTCGACGGAAACATATCATATCAATTTATAAAACTGTCAAAACCATATACAAGCACCGTGACAGATACATATCATATCATATCATATTATAAACAATGTCGAAATGCATCAAAATCAAAATGTAATTCTTTTGAAATCATTTTCCCCCCAAAATATAAATATGTGTAAATCAAAAATAAATCTTTTGATGCAAAGTTTTCAAAATAAATATCCATCGTCCACTGTACAGTCGTGCGCACAAACCGAATAGTGTACAAACCATGTCGACATGGTAGTGGGACAGCCATTTTCCGATGGTCTGGACCCCATAACAAACGCCCCGACCATGTCGGAATGAAACATATACAAGAACAACGGAGGGTCAAAAACTTAGAATCATCAAGCACCATGACGGAAACATATTTTTGAGCGTCCCGGCGGAAACAAGTTTTACAGTTTAAAAACATCAAAATCATTTTAGATCACTGAGACGTAAATATATTATCAAGCTCCTCGACGGAAACATATCGATAAATCTAAGAACATAAAAATGTGAATCAAGCATCGAGGCAGCAATATTTTCTTTATCCTTTAGAATCAAAATCAAAACACCCTAAAACTTTCTTTCTTTATTTCTTTTCAAAACACATTTGTGCCAAAATCAAATACCAAGTTTTCAAAACATGGTTCAAAATATCAGTTCACAATTCAGACTATCAACATCTTAGCATAATTCGTACCCCAAAACACAATGATTTCACATCACCTACATATTCATATTTCTATATAAACAACGTACTTTTAACTTAGTACACCTAAACACATACATATATTCATAGTACATAAACATATACAGATAATCCAAATCATCCATATCAATCAAAATCATAGCACATCATACCAAATACCATAAATCAATTCAAGTTACAAACATAAGACCTATATGATCTATATGTAATAAAAAACTTACTGGGATGATCAGATACCCCGTAGCTGCAGTCACCGACATCAAAACCTTTTCTTTGATACCACAACTGTAACATCCCGCTAGAGGCAGGATGCTACCGGCAGAGACATGATTGACCTATCTCCTTAAGCCTCTAAATTTACCAAAAATTCGCCATGATGTATCCTAAAACAAGAAAACCTGGATCACAGTCTAGCATCAAAGGGAATCTAAGAAGACTTGAAACAAATAAAAAGAACTCGGGTCCATACAAATCTCATCAAAATCATATCCTAAAGGCTCCGCCAATATCATCTATCAACACTCAAGGGCTCTATGCCCACCACATTATAAAACAATCAAAACATTTACTTAATATATATATATATATATAAACAGCATGCTCAGCACGACAAATAAAGTAATAGCCAAATATCCCAAACTTCTTAAGTTTATCCCATGACACTTGCGAGGGTGACTGTCGCTTGGGTGATTCGCATCTCTTGCATGACTTCTAAAGCTGAATTGGTTGACCCATCTGGTAGCCAACCTGCAAAACTAGCAAACTGATTTGGTGTGAGTTTTAAAAACTCAGTAAGTAACCATGCTATTGTTGGTTTCTATTAAGGTCCCAATGATCATTTATAAGCATAAAACACATGTGAATACACAAAGGAGAATGGCAGAATCATACTCACAATGAATGGATTGGATGCTACGAAGAACAAAAACTTTTTATCCCTTTGAAGAGTTCATGAAGCTCACGGCAGTCTACAAAATTTGTCCTCCATTTTCGGCCAAGCTCCAAGCTTTTTGGGTGGTGATTCCAAGCTCACAAGTTGGTTTCCGTATCACCTTTGTATATCCTCATTTGGTGTGCTAACACTTTGTGATTTTTGCAACAAAAACCACCATTTCCTTCTCCATGGCTCTCGGCAAAACTGGGCAGAAAACCAGAAGAACAGCAGCCCAAATGGGCGTGTGAGAGATGAGAAAGAAAAGGAGAGAGAGTTGTGTGTGTTATGAAAAAGTGTATCTAATACACAAAATTTGAAAGTCAAAAATCATTAATAAAATAATGTTAAATGTCTTTCAATGCATCAAATGCTTTCCATCAACTTCCATCAACTCACATCAATCAATGAATAGTGACTGGTGTCAATCACTCAAAGTGATAGACATCTATCACTTGATTGACGAATGATGTGACGCTAGATGCGACTAGCAATTTGATGCTTGATGTGACTTGCGTGCCGCACTCGAATTCGAAATGCGAATGCGCTCGCAAACACTCTCGGGCTCGGGTTCGCTAATTCCAAATTAACGAATTTTCTGTTGCGACGCAATTAAATGATTATGCCTAGGGAAATCACTATTCATGTCGCTAACGAATTAATTCTAAATTATTTGTTTGCCCGAATTAAAATCCGATTTTAATTCGACGTCGAAATCCAATTTCGTTTAATATATTGAATATATTAATTTATCGATTAATTCCAAATTAATCATTATCTCTCTTTAATTGATATTTTATCCCAGATAAAATATCTCCGCAATTAATCCCAGATTAATTCTCTCTCTCATCTAATTAATCCCAAATTAATTAAAGTGCGAGTCATACGTCATCGGTGAATCTTCGGGAAGCGACCCATGAGATCCTCAGATATGTTGGCAGTCAATACGGTTGTCGGACTATCCGAACATGTACATACCAAGTACGATATTTTACCGATTTACAAGACAAGGTTGGCTTCTAGCAAAGCGCCATGCCTACCCAATTCTCCAGAAACATGCTTACAGAATAAGCGATCTATATCAGGCGTAGTATACGTATTTGTGTATGTCGATCCAGTATCAGATGATCACGTGCTAGGCCTGGGGCTGGAATTGTGTCTGCCCCGTACGAGGCACATGTCGGATGTCTGGTGACTAGTCTCTATAATCGGATATACATGACCTTGTCATAATATCCCGATAGCTGCAACATTTAAGAGAACCAGGCCCGTATCCATCGTGACCATCTTCTCCACTATGACTGGAGTGATACTTCCATCTTGACATCACACCAAACACACTACGATTCTCGATATAACCAGAAGAGGCGTACACAGAAATCGGTTAAAGCCCTGGACGACCAAAACCAAAGTATATTGATTGTCACAAGTATTAGCGGTGCAAGTCTCAGGTTAAGACCAAATACACCTACCCTGATTTCGGACTTCCATAGACACATAGTCATACTACCAATGGAATTCCGAGGGGGTCTATCCAGAGCGAAGCTGTTTCCCGTACCATCGATAAAACACAACCTCCTATTACACTTGCATGAGTATCCTATACCCCAAATATATGAGAACTATGCCGTTGTGCCCTCACAACGCGCACAAGTGTAATACTAGTCTTTTACGCATTTATCGATGTCCAATCTCGACAATACTCTGACTAGGGATATTCAATGATTTATCCTTCGTGGACTGATACTGTCTCATATCATTCTCAATCCAGGAAGAAATGATAGGGACCTCCTATCATTTATACATCTTGGTGATCTAATCATAAATGATAAGAGTGCAATCTCCTTTGTCACATAGTTAATTTGTACAACAACACCATGATCTGTACAAATAGTGACGCTATGGGTCATAATTGTCCAACAATCTCCCACTTGGCCTATAGCCAGTCACTCGAGTGTCTAACACCCGAACTATGTACGGTTGGCTCAAACTGCTGAGAAAATGCTTTCGTCAGTGGATTTGCTTGATTATCATCTGATGCGATTTATACGATCTTTACATCGCCACGATGTATGATCCGAACGAATCAGATGAATATCGAAGTATATATCTGGATCGTTGATGAGACCATTAATTCTTTAGCCTGTGCTGACGCCTAGCTCAGCAGCTAACAGAAGTATATCTAATCTAATTAGATTTATTATTGACCCAGAAGGCTACTATTGCTGCCTTAGCTGCAGAAATTACATGCATTTGTTGTTTATTCGGTAACAGTATCTTGCTTGGAAGATTTCCAGCTCACTGTTCCGTTATTCAAACTGTATAGTACCATTTTACGACTTGTAGTCGTTTAATCGGTTAAGAAACTTTCAGTAGTGATCCCAGTCACTTCAAGTTCTCATTCTCCATAGTTTAAGACAGCATCTTTAGTTCTCTAAGATACTAACGGATGTTCTTAACATCAATCCAGCGACCATCACTAGGATTGGCGTGTTTGTGAATCCATATGCTCAAAGCGTATGAGACACCAGGTCACGTACATTTTTCAATGTACGGTTTCGGAGAGTTTTTCTCGAAAGCCAAGCTTTCACCGATCGTAATATGGGAATATCATTTCAAGAAATGACGTATATTATCATTATTTATAGGACATTTATTGTCAGTGCGCTCCCCTAACCTCCTTATATACACAAGAATCATTTCGTTTTGAATTAAATCATACTCCAATATGATTACATCAAAACGATAATTCCAAGAACTCAATGCTCGCTTCAATCCATACATGGATCGATTAACCTGCAAACCTTGTTTGCTAGTTTTGGTACGACAAAACTGACAGGATGTTGTAAACATCCTCCAAAAGGTTTCCTTTTCAGGAAATCAATTTTCCCGTTCAGCTGACATATTTCATAAATGAAACATGCAGCATTAGCAAACATTATCCAAATGGATTTACCATGGCAACAGGTAAAAGGTTGAATCGTAATCAACACAATGTTGATAACGATACCTTTCCGCTAAAAGCCCAGCTTTATATGTTGGTATGTTGCCATCCATGTATGTCTTTCTTGAAGACTTGTAAAGTACCAGTAGGCACAATGCCTTGCGGTACATCAACTAGTGTCCAAACATAGTTGATATACATGGATCCATTTGGATTATATGGCACTTTGCCATAATAGGGAGTCGATACCATGTATCAATTCCTCATACGTAGTCAGTTGGTATTCCTCATAGAATACATCTTTATGAGGTGAGATCAGAAACCCATACCCCAGGTTATTTTCTTACTCTCTCCGACCTACGCGGTTCTTGTGTATTTGAAGATTATTGGTATAGTTTCATCCTTGATGAACTATTTATGTTCTATTAAGATTCGTGCCTTGGACAGTATTACTCTGATTTTCATTGATTTTACTATCCTCCCACTTACCACTGCATATCGGTATTCCTATTAGGAAAACCGCATGGTGAGCAACAAATAATTGTTCTCTGGTGAGATGTATAAGTACTATACTTTGGTATCCCTAGGATTACTACAATTGGCACTTATCCAATTTGGGTTCTAGTTTGGTATCATCCAAAATATGCCCAGCATACCCAATTATCAGGAATGAGAAACCCGGTTTCTTTCCTGTTCATATCTAATATGATATATGTGAAACAGATTTTTATGGAACCTATTCAAAATAGGTTTTTGCATTGTTTATGCGTATCCGTTGAAGGAAATGGTAGCTCAGAGCGACTCATGATTAACCTTATCATGTCCAACAAAATTCGGTTACTCAGTTCGGACACATCGTCAAACTGACGTGTTCCGGGAGGAGTCCTCTTTGAAAGAATACTATACTCTTTCAAGTAAATAAGAAACTTGTTGCTTAAGTATTTTCATCATGGTCTAACCATGATGATTTAATACTTTAGCCGATCTGTTCGTCTATTTCGTGTCGAAAACTGTAAAAGTTTCCGATTTATGTTTCAAAAGAAACATATAACCATAACGCGATGCCACATCCGTATAGGTCACAAAATATCCATATCCATCTCTAGCCTAGCTAGACATGGGCCCATTACATTACTATGAACGTAGGCTATAATATGATCGGTGGCATTTATACTTTTACCAATTAAATGTGTTTTAGGCACTTTGCCCAATTAACTAGATTCGTAGACTTTATTTGAATGGAATCAAATTGGTCCGAGTACCCACTCTTCAAAAGTGTGGATATACGATTCTTGTTTGATGTGTCCCAGACAACAATGCCACAATATGTTTCTTCTGATCAAATCAGTTTGAGCTATTTGTTTGTCATGTTATATGTTTGAGATTTTATTATATTGAAAATATAAATTTTGTTATTCATATCTAATGTGTTTATCTCAATATCATCTATATTTAATGAAACACTTTAGTGTTCTAGAATATAAAGGTTCACCCGCAGCGGTTAAACACTGATATAGAGATAATGTATCTAGTCAAACTAGTTACATTATAACAGTTTCATAATTTAATTACATACCCAAAGGTAGTTCCTAAACTTAGGTATCTACGGTTAAAACAGCGACTTTCGTCTCGTTTTCAATTCGCAGATAAATCTCTATTGAAGTCAGTATCCTGTTCAAAACAGATTCTGAACATCAATACATATATTTTATGTACCACACTAAGTATTTAAAATCCAATTTTAATACCAGTAATGAACATATTTATGACAAACATATTTGAAGTCAGAGCCTTGCCCGTTCTTCAATTCCTTCATGCCTGCTTTGTCCAAACGGCAGTCACGCTTCCGCAATCCCGTTTGCCACATTTAGACAGACATTTTGGGATATGTCCTTTATCTTCCCAGAAGATTATAATGGTTTTTCCTTTGCCTAATCCAACACTCCAGAAGCCTTTGGCCTAGCCTCGGCCTTCTAGAATATCGAAGTAAGTGCGCCTGCGCTACTTGCCTATTGCAAACTTTTACTTTATCTCCTTGAGAATAGTCATTAACTCTCCAAGAGTTTACTATTGCAATTTTAGTACTTCTAAAATCTAAGTATAGATTTATGAAGATCCTTCAATTTCTTTATCATACTTTAAGGATCTAATCCTTACAACTGATTCAGAAATTAAGGAGTTTACTGCGGTAAGTATAATGGATTAAGCACTAAAGTTATCATCACATGAATCTTCCAAAGATTATGTTCTACTATTTGCTTAACTCCTGGCTTAGGCCTAATATGTTATTTTATCAAATAAAGTAACTTATTATTTTCCAGGACCATCCTAAAATTTTATTCCCAATTTGAAAATTAAACCATTTAAATACATTTTCCCTAGGATCATGTTTTAATGCTAATCTTTCAAATTTAATCTTGATTCTAATAGCCCAACTATTTAATCAACGATTTCGGTACCTTTTATTATAATGATTACAATATTCCAACTTATTTAATCAACTATAATTTAATTAAATCAAATACATTGATTACTATAATCCAATTATATAATCAACTATAAATGAAATGTTTGAATACAGTTCAACTATTAATAAAACAACGATTTAAATATTAGTCCAACTAACTTTAATCTATTTGACGAATGATATTTGTTTGAGCGCGTATGGCAAGTAAATAAACGAATATTGCAAATTCAATTCTTGCCTCCTACTATTTTTCGGCGAGCCTCTAACCCTCTATCGAGTACTCGGGAAACCGTGTTTCCTAGTGGGCTAGGATCCCGTTAAATATCACACAATCTTGACTTTGACCAACAAATTGTATGATAATTAACTAGGTAGATCTCTAAGATCAATTGGATCCAATCCAATTCCTAGATCCAGTAGGGGGACATCCAAGTCCGAAACATATATCTTATATATGCAAATATATCCAATATATTGCCTAACCTTTTTCCTCTGAATCAACTAAGCCTTGGCTTTTGCACAACAAACTTAGTGATCCCAGTTAAGCGTGACCCATTGACCATGGAAAGCTTCGTAATCAATGTCGATGGACAAGAAGTGGTCTTGACTTTGGCCAACAACCACAACTTGGACAAGACACCAATAAGTAACAATCTCTCGTGATTCAAAACATCCTCGACGGACAAAGGCCTTGACTTTGGCCAACAAGCCAATGCCAGTCTCAGATCTTGAGTGAGAATCACTCAATGGAAGGAAAAACGCTTAATATTTTGCGAAGGTTTTTCGAGTGCAAATTGGCAACCAATTTATTATCTTTGTTAAGGTCTCATCATCATACACCCTTAAACATGCATTCTAAACACATAATAAAGCGCATATGAATAAAATAATAATGATATGCGGATGGATACTTTACACAATGATCCTAGATCAAATCTCTCTCTTCTCTCTCCTGCTAGCACATGTATCACTTCTACCCGTTACACTACACTTCTAAAGAAACCTCATTTACATTGAGGGAATAGGTGAGAAGAAATACAAAAATAAGGAGGTAATAAGGCTGGACAAGCAGGTCCAATTAATAAATCAAATTTATTACAACAATTTCTAAAATTGCCCCACCCATCTAATATCCATCCGATATACATTATTCATGCATCGGAACCATGTATTCACATAAGCATGTTATCAATCAATCTAATCAAATTAATTAATCTGATAATTAGTGACCATCCAATGTTCAAACAACGATTGATTTTGAGCGAGTCAAACTCGTTTTTGCGAATAAGTACTCAAAGTACGAATTCATGAATTAAATTAAACTACACAATTAAATCCAATTCAATTGTATTTAATACTAATTCACTATTTAATTCAAATTAAATATTACACTTTATAATAAACCTTTTACGACTTAAATTCCAAATTTAATCGTTACGGGTCTCAAAGCCCGATTACGTCCAACGTCAATTTAATTAAAGTCCAATGGGCTTTTAATTAATTTCTTAAGGCGTGGACTTTTGTCAACTCGGGTCAAACCCAATAACCAAAGACCAATCTGGGAGTTACCCCATAAGCCCAGAAATCAATTTAGGCTCATTAGGCCCAATTAAACTTTAAAGGCCCATTAGTCGCATTTGGGCTTTATGGAGGCGGTTTTTGCCCAATTGGATCCAACCAATTTAGCCTAAACCCAACTTAGTACCCCAAGCCTAATAAGCCTAATAACAACTTAACAAGCCCAATTTCCAAAATAGGCCCAATTTAATTAAACACAAAAATTTCCAAATTCCATATTTAATTACCAAATTGTATTACATAATTAATTACCCAATTAAAATTTCCAAAACACCAATTAGCCTAATTAATCATGCTCTTTATCATTAAATCATGTCCAACACAATTTAACAAAAATCAAACCCATTACATGCTTCAAGTGTCTCGGCCAAAGGGGATTTTCATGTCCAATTTTAAATCCAATCCAATTGAATCCAAATCAACATTAAATCAACATCCCAAATTGTTTTCAAGTCATCCAATGAATCAAAAACAAAAATCCAAGACATTAGGGATATCAAGGATTCGGCCAAGCCTCCAAAATTGGGGAAAAATGTTCCAAACCCATTTTCATCAAATTGATCCAATCAATCCTCAATTAAACATCAATAAGCATATTAAATCATCCAATTTCATTATTCATGCTCAAAATCAATTTTACCCAATTTTAACCCTAAATCATTTTCATGCTCAATATTGGCTCAAGATACCATTGTTGGTTTCTATTAAGGTCCCAATGATCATTTATAAGCATAAAACACATGTGAATACACAAAGGAGAATGGCGGAATCATACTCACAATGAACGGATTGGATGTTACGAAGAACAAAAACTTTTTATGCCCTTTGAAGAGTTCATGAAGCTCACGGCAGTCCACAAAATTTTCCTCCATTTTCGGCCAAGCTCCAAGTTTTTGGGTGGTGATTCCAAGCTCACAAGTTGGTTTCCTATCACTTTGTATATCCTCATTGGTGTGCTAGCACTTGGTGATTTTTGCCACAAAAACCATCATTTCCTTCTCCATGGCTCTCGGCAAAACTGGGCAGAAAACCAGAAGAACATCAGCCCAAATGGGCGTGTGAGAGATGAGAGAGAAAATGAGAGAGAGTTGTGTGTGTTATGGAAAAAGTGTATCTAATACAGAAAATTTGAAAGTCAAAAATCATTAATAAAATAATGTTAAATGTCTTTCAATGCATCAAATGCTTTCCATCAACTTCCATCAACTCACATCAATCAATGAATAGTGACTAGTATCAATCACTCAAAGTGAAATACATCTATCACTTGATTGACGAATGATGTGACGCTAGATGCGACTAGCGATTTGACGCTTGATGTGACTTGCGTACCGCACTCGAATTCGAAATGCGAATGCGCTTGTAAACACTCTCGGGCTCGGGTTCGCTAATTCCAAATTAACGAATTTTTCGTTGCGACGCAATTAAATGATTATGCCTAGCGAAATCACTATTCACGTCGCTAACGAATTAATTCTAAATTAATTTGTTTGCCCGAATAAAAATCCGATTTTAATTCCGCGTCGAAATCCAATTTCGTTTAATATATCGAATATATTAATTTATCGATTAATTCCAATTAATCATTATCTCTCTTTAATTAATATTTTATCCCAGATAAAATATCTCCGAAATTAATCCCAGATTAATTCTCTCTCTCATCTAATTAATCCAAGATTAATTAAAGTGCGAGTCATACGTCATCGGTGAATCTTCGGGAAGCGACCCATGAGATCCCCGGATATGTTGGCAGTAAATACGGTTGTCGGACTATCCAAACATGTACGTACCAAGTACGACGTTTTACCGATTTACAAGACAAGGTTGGCTTCTAGCAAAGCGCCATGCCTACCCAATTCTCCAGAAATATGCTTACAGGAATAAGCGATCTATATCAGGCGTAGTATACATAGTATTGTGTATGTCGATCCAGTATCGGATGATCATGTGCTAGGCCTGGGACTGGAATTGTGTCTGCCCCGTACGAAGCACATGTCGGATGTCTGGTGACTAGTCTCTATAATCGGATATACATGACCTTGTCATAATATCCCGATAGCTGCAGCATTTAAGAGAACTAGTCACGTATCCATCGTGACCATCATCTCCACTATGACTGGAGTGATACTTCCTCTTGACATCACACCCAACACACTACGATTCTCGATATACCCAGAAGAGGCGTACACAGAAACCGGTTAAAGCCCTGGACGACCAAAACCAAAGTATATTGATTGTCGCAAGTATTAGCGGTGCAAGTCTCAAGTTAAGACCAAATACACCTACCCTGATTTCGGACTTCCATAGACACATAGTCATACTACCATGGAATTCCGAGGGGGTCTATCCAGAGCGAAGCTGTTTCCCGTACCATCGGTAAAACAAAACCTCATATTACACTTGCATGAGTATAATATACCCAAATATATGAGAACTATGCCGTTGTGCCCTCACAACGCGCACAAGTGTAATACTAGTCTTTTACGCATTTATCGATGTCCAATCTCGACAATACTCTGACTAGGGATATTCAATGATTTATCCTTCATGGACTGATACTGTCTCATATCATTCTCAATCCAGGAACAAATCATAGGGACCTCATATCATTTATACATCTTGGTGATCTATCACAATGATAAGAGTGCAATCTCTTTTGTCACATAGTTAATTTGTACAACACACCATGATCTGTACAAATAGTGACGCTATGGTCATAATTGTCCAACAGCTAGTATTACAACAAACAAGTCAAACATATCAACAGATTAACCGAATTACTAAATTGTCATAAGTTCGAAATTATTAGCTTGTTATTATCATTTATTCTTAACTCATGTCAAATTTTCATATTAACATTTTTACATATGTGTCAATCTCATAGTTAACGTTCAAAGAAAACAAAGCAAAGCTCAAATATCATAGGGTATATCTTTAACATCAATCTCACTTTAATCACATGAAACGTGAAGTCATATATCTACCATTTATCACAAATATCCATATTTGAAATATCATCAAATCGAAAAGTTAAAAAAACTTTCTTTCATTTGAAACAGACTCTTTCAATTCAATGCAAACTTCCTCAATGGCTTAACATTCAGGATTCATATGCATTTACACATACCGTGGCACACCTCTCTTATATACATGTAAAAAATAATTCCCAAGTTTACACATATACATACACACCAATACAACTTAACAAAATACTTTATAACATCTAATACTTACATTAGCTTTCAAATTCATTCATTCATTCATTTCACATAAGCATACATTATCCATATATTCTACGAGTTTTACCATACACATACATACACACAGTCACACATACAATCATCGTGTAACCAACCACAAAGAACACATAACAATCAATACATCAAAGAACATACCATCAAACAATACATACATATGGCTGGCTTACTCATATAATGCTCGTACGGGACTTATTACCTATTTTAGAATAGTATGAGATGAATTTCATCAGAACAAATTCCTAACCAGCCCAACTACTACACCATGAATCATCCAATTAAAATACACACAGGCGCTTATACCATATAACATAAACTTATCACATGATTCCACATACACAAACACATATATGACAAACACCTCAAGTCATCATCCAAACACTCATACACATACATATGACTATATACATTACTACTAATTTAAACATTTTATCTTTAACAACTTTCATGTCATTCCCTTATCGATCAAAGACACTTAGTTTTTGAGTTTGTATCTGAAAACACCTGATACTAAAGCTCATTGTTTGAACATACCCATTCAGGAATGACTTAGCCTATAACCTATTTCTCATCACACTTCACTATTCCAACCTTTATACGAATAAATCACTTGAACGAATCAATAACAAACATATTCCATTAACTGATCTCGTATACTCAAATTGTCAATAGCTTATCACCATATACATATTCAAATACATGTATCAATGGTTATTAATGTACATATACATACACATACTATTACATATTAAAATACTCACATGCATCAATAGGCATCAACATCATTAAACATTTCCCTTCATATTATAGCAATAACGAGTGTCTATATCTGTGATGGCCCACTATCTCAAATATATCCAACCGCGAAGTCCTTTCTCAAACTCATCTTTAACTATCCTAAACCATTCAACCATATATATATACATATATATAAGCACGAAAAGAACGGTTTGAGAACGCATCGCATGGGTTACTTACCTGGATTCGCGAGCATTTCAGGTCCTAGTCACCCTGTCAAAACAAATGGCGAAACGTCGTCAGAATCACGGTTTATAGAGTTCTCGACTAAACTAAGACAAAATCCCAAATCTTTCTGCAACAACCAAGTCATGTTCGTTTTCAAAAATTTCAGTTCCATTACACTTAAAATATCATTACAAACAATTCATAAGCACTAATTCACTCAAATCCCCGGTTCAAGCATTTTTAGAAAATCTTCTGAAAATGTTTCCGCAAACACTACGGAAGGGTCACGAACCCTTCAAACCTACCCGGATTTATCCAAACATGTTCGTAATATCATAAAAAACTCATAACTATCGTTAAAATAAAAACACATCATTCTACGGAAAAACCCACTTTTACCGAAAACTTACATATTCTATCGGATCGATCAAACTCGTTCCGTTTTCAGTCGGATTCTACTGAATGCTCATGTTTAATATACTCATACTCAATCAATTCAATTTATATCAATACTCTACTATATGAAGCTACTGGATACTTCCGAACATTTAACTATAAACTTGAAATTTAAGGATTTTTACCGGGAGGTCTTACCAAGATTTTGACGGCATATACGGACTCCAAACGATGTCACGAATGCACTGGAATCGACAAAATTCTGATTATAGTTACTGTTCCCTGTGGGTCACTGTTCATCCAAATATTTCATCCTCGTTTCACGTGCAACCATGCACGGAATGAAAAATCTGTCACAGCCAACTTTTAGTACTCTCCGAGAGATTCGATTTGGCAGGTGGCTCGGCCCGTGAAACAAAGTGACGAATCGAGATTGAAAAAATTACCATCGCATATATTCCTCCTCGTTCTCGTCGGTGCCGGTGATCTAGGGGCCGCCGCCGGCCATCACAAGGTGGAGGGGTGGCTGGCGCACCCCTCTGTATGTTCGCGCCGGCTGACTTTGGCCGACAGGCCGCTGGCGCAACCACGGGTCACCAAAAAGTGTTTGGGGATGTGGGGGTCGAGTGTGTGTTTCATTTGGTTTTTTCCTCTTTTGTGATTAACGAAAAATTGGGGTATTTATAATAAAAATTTGAAATTACGCTCGGACCCCGTGAAATTGGAATCACGCCCCTATCATGGGGCTTCTTCGGAAATTCATATTTTTGAAGCCCTTCTGATGTAAATTTCGAAAAGTGTTCAACATAAAAGTTGTTCATCTCGAAAAAATGAGTTCAATGGTTTATGAATCAACTCAATTGCAATTCATTTCCTATCTTTATAGCCAAAACAAAGAAACTTTTACGCGTATAATGATATAAATAGAAATCACATAACCGGTTCTCAAAACCATGTGTTTTCCAAATCGACGAATCTTAACTTTAAAATATTATTTTCTATTTTCCAACACATAAACTCTTATTTTCGAATAGCATCCTGTTCCGAATTCCAAACTTCAATTTGAAAATCTTCCAGAACCGTTCCAAAAATACTCGGGATATTAGATCTCCCAAATAATAAATCAAAAAATTCTTCAAGCCGATTTGGTGTGTGGATATATTTTGAGGTATTGGAGACAGTTCGCTTTCTGGATTAAGCTCACGGGTTTTATTCGCGCTATCCTCAACTTATATACATATATATAAGTTTCTTTTAATTGGTTAAAAGAAAATAAATTTAAAAGCCATAAATATCGGATTTGGTCCTCCATGATTTTTTTCACACGATTCATTTGACGATCTTAGCCGAGGGAAGGGAAAATCATTTCCCTGCTTTCCGTGGTATCAGAGCCATGGTCATATCTATTGTTTCAAAAATAGATATATAATGCATGAATATATCAATACATTAATCAATTGGTCGATGATATTGGTTATTAGATATGTGGACATTTTTTTCATAATGATGAACATACATTAGATATGTGGACACATACAAACACACATATATATTAGTTTGTTTATGTTCATGTTTTAATTTTTGAGAGTTGTTTATATTTTGGTTGGTGGAATAATAATTATTTGTGCTTATTATACTCTAATTATAGTATGTGATAATATTATTAAAAATATCATGTAAATTAGTTTATGATATTTAATACATGAATCACTTGGTTGACAATAATTGTTATGTAGATATGTGGACATTTTTTTCATTATGACGAACATGCATGAGCATTATTAAGAATAATGAATTTTGTGTAAAACATGCATAATTCATTGAAATTTATTTTTATCTTTTTGTGTTGTTTTTTTACATAAACATTTTTATTAATGTTTTAATATTGATTGAAAATTATTGCACTTGTTTTAGGATGAGTTTTATCTATTAGTAATAGTTTTGATAATGGCAAGACAATTTTCCACCAACACTCGGCAATTGGTGTATATTTGGAGTTGTCTGGCGCGTGCGCTTCACACGCAGCCAGCCCGCTAGTGGGCGTACGCGTGATGCACGCTGCCCGATCACTTGCAGCGGACATCGCGAACGCACGTTCGGCAGTGCGCCTGATGCCTTCTTTGCTGTCATTTTGCTGCAACTCGAGCGTTTCGTGCACGCACAACGCTCCCAGACCTGATTTACGAAATTTGGGTATGCGCTAAATGATTTTTCACGAAGATTTCAAAAAAGCAAAAACGACAACCTAAAGCTAGGGGTGACCATCGGTTCCGGGTAGACCCGGAACCGGTTGGAACGGACCGAAATTCGGGTTTGGAACCGGAATCGGTTGTAACCGATCTAATTCCGGTTTCGGTTCCAAATATAGGAACCGGTTGTAACTGGTCCGGTTCCGGTTCAAGAATTACCGGAACCCGACCATAGAACCGGAACCGCATTTGAGACCGGATTGGATACCGATTTTGATACCCGAATTTGGACCCTATGATCACTCATTACCCAGTTGCTTAGACAATGACACTGCATGCGTCTTGCTTATCACATTAAAAATTGTAAGTGATTGATGTATACACTTTGCATTGTGGGGTATTTATGTTAAAAAGCTTTCAATTTCCTCTGTTTTTCCTTCCGGTTGAAAACGATATTGATTTGTGAGTCTGACCCTTTTTTGTCCAGAAAAATGTTTTTCTAATATGTACCAATGCAATGCAGTATAATGCGCCTGATACAATTTACTTTGGACAGGTTTGATTAGATCTTAAGTCATTATATGTTGAATGTCAGGTTATGTATAAAGTACATTTTGAAAGTTGAAATTATTTCCATAGGCACGATCCATTGAAGAGATAGCAAAAAGGACTTCGAAAACTTGAGGCAAGATAGCGATGACAGTGAACCACAACCCCAATCAAAAGGGGTGAGGAGAGGCAGGCCGCCAAAGAGCCTGAAAAAATCACTTGACTCTTCTCCTGCTGATCACATTGCATCTGAGTTTTCCTCTGATGCAACTCTTGCTAATGGAGGTGATAATGTCTGTTGGGCTAGTGCTCACAATTTAAGAAAAGAACCAGCAGCTTCAGTCAGGCTTCGTGAACATCCCCAATACCACGATTGTATCCAATAATTTTTCATTAAATGACAATGTTATATTAATAAGGTAATTCAGAACTGGACCGGAACCGAATTGGAACCGAATAATAGGGTATCCTATTTAATTGGGTAGGTTCCGGTTTCATTTAGTTATGAACTAATTTTTTCCGGGTAGGTTTCGGTTCCATGCGGAACCGGAAACGAAATCGGTTTTGCTCACCCCTACCAAAAGCGGACTTGATCAGGGGTATTTTCATAATTTTCAAATATGGACTTAAATGTAATTTTTAAAAAATTTAAAATTTACAACTTTCATTAATTAATTAATTTGATTATTTAAGTTTCTAAAATTAAATTTATTGAAATTAATATTTTCGGGCTTGCACTTGTTCCGATCGAACTTAAATTAATTTCTCTGTACTAATTAAATTAAAGAAAATGGATTCTAAATACTTTAATTAATCTTGAATTATAAGTATTCTAGTGGAAGTAATTTCATTAACATAAATCAAACAAGAATTGGTTTTAAAACTATTGTGTTGCCTCATTAATAAATTAAAATTATCAATTTATTAAAATTGATATTGATCAAAATAGTAATGATTTTAAAAAGGATATCATTAAATTGATATAAGAATTTAAACTCCATCACTAATTATATTTATGCATTCTGATGTATAATAAATTGAGACCAAAATATTAAATCTCTCGTTATTAATATTAGACTCTAACCTTCCAATACAATCAATCGATTATCGGTATTTTTATAGAGGCAACCCAACAGCTGCTTGGTGAGACCTTTATGGGGGTATCGTAGTCTGTTTGACTTGTTTCTGTATAGAGATACTTTTGGATTCCAATTACTGTTAGATAAGGATTTAAATGTATTCATGTATAAGAAAAAGTATTGGGTCTTGCCTAAATAGATCGAAGCACCTACAAATGTCAGGTGAGGTGTCTACATCTATAGGTTGATTGATCAAGTCTTGTAATTTGTTACAAATAAGAAATTTGTTTCTAACTTGTTGGGCTTATGGGCTAACAATTGTGAGGTCATGTTCCATAAGTTTAATAAGAATATGAGCACCTATGAAATATGTAATGAGATTACATGTTGTCATATCTCGGAAGTATAAGACATTTAGTCTGTTTGATAGATAAAAATATTCAATTCATTTGAGAAATGAATAGATTGGCACGAGTTTGAATAAATTATTTATATGCCCTAAAACAAACATGACAAATACTGCTAGTATGAAGGATCTAAAAATACAATCAATTCAAGACTTAATTAGCTATATTCATTAGGTCACATTAGAGAAAAAATATTATAAAGATAGGTATGGATGGACTTTAGGTCCATTAGGTTCTAAACCTACCCAACTTGAGAATCTCATCTCTGTTATAAGATGACAAAATCGTTCTTTGCTTGTCAAAGGTTATAAGCCAGTAAAATCCTCGAATCGATATTCATAGATGTATGTGGGCCATTTGATAAATAGTTGGTTAAAGTTTCTCATAATTCATAATCTATACCGATGATGGATCACTATATGGTTATGTGTACTTATTGAAGTACAAATTTGAATTACTTGAAATGTTCAAACGATTTAGAGCAGAAATAGAGAACACAAACAGTAAATAATATAAAACACTACGATCTGATCGTAGTGGATTATATTTGAGTATTGAATTTCTAGATTCTTTAATGATTGACAGTATATTTTATCAAAATAACTATTTCTTGTTCACATTAAAGTAGTGGCATATCGGAAATGAGAAATTATACTTTACTTGTTATGGCATAATTTATAACACGCTTCGCAAACTTACTCTCAATACCGTAATAAATATCTTGAATATGACTTCATCCAAGTAATTCCCATAACTTCATATTAGATATGGTATGGGAAACGTCCAAAACTTTAATTAGTTGAAGATTTAGAAATGTCCAGCTTTTGTTAAAATTGTTTAACCTGATGAGCTGAATGCAAATCTGGAAAGATTGATATTGATCGAACGCCAGATGGATGAGTCTATTGACATTGATGAAATTGTTTATACATATCAACTTGTTTGATCTGATACCATCATTCTGTTTATAAATTTTCCTTAGATTCTTTAGGATATACACCTTCCGCAAAAACACTTCTTTCTATCTAAACAATGATTTTTGAATGATTTATGATTGAAGAATAGCAGAAGAATGATCTTAGAATCAACGAAGAAATGATATTTGATATCAAATTCAGGAAGATGGTTTTGAACCATGAAATCCAAAATACACTAATCAACAATGCCACCAGCTGATCCACCTAAAGGATTTGTCCCTATCGGCCTATTTGGATAATATTTGCTTTAGAAATTTATTATGACTATTAGACATCCATCCTCAATGTTTCATTGAGGAGACCGTATATATAAAACAACTTGTAGGGCTTGTTTTAGATAACAGTAGAGTACACTGTACTGATCTATATTTGGATTGAAATAAACATCCAGAACCTGAAACATACGATTCGATGATGCGGTCAAATTATTATTTTTTTCTCCATGAATATTGATAAACTATGGGTCTATGAGAAGGAAATTAACAATGTCATTCAATTCATTGTGAATTATATATTTGATATACTTATTATTAGTATTGAAGTGAGCATGTTAAATTGAGATAAAATTATGGTTGTCTAATGTGATCTCCATTTAAATTACCTATGAGAAGTAACCTATATCAAGATTTTCAACTCTATAAGAGATGAAGCGAAACGAATAGTAGGTCTTTCTCAGAAATTTTATATATAGAAATAGTACTAAAAAGGTTTCAGTATAAATGACTTGAAGGAAAGTGTCTTCTCATAGATAAAATTATGGTTGTCTAATGTGATCTTCATTTAAATTACCTATGAGAAGTAACCTATATCAAGATTTTCATCTCTATAAGAGATGAAGCGAAACGAATAGTAGGTCTTTCTCAGAAATTTTATATATAGAAATAGTACTAAAAAGGTTTCAGTATAAATGACTTGAAGGAAAGTGTCTTTCCTTACAGTCACAACGTTCATCTCTAAATAAAATAGGACCCAAGACTAAAGTCAATCATGCGCACATTTGTAAAATTACTTATGCTCTAGCCATAAGTAATTTCATGTATGTAATTCTATGAATGAGATCTTATATGACTAATGTTGTAAAAGTTACGAGCAAATATCAGACATATCATGGAGAATGACATTTGACTATAGTCAAAAGGAATCCTAAAGTACTTAAGAAGAACTAAGGATTTGGTTTTGACTTGTGGGAGAGGTAAATTTGAAGGTAACATTGATTCTGACTTTGAGTTAGATTTGGATGATAGAATGTCTACATCCGTATTTTTTTCTATCAAGGCATGACATAAAATCAATGAGGTCGGATATTAGTAAAGTCAGGACATGAGGTTGGATATGAGGCCAGACATCAAGAAACGACGGCCTGACATGGAGAACTGTCGGATATGAAAAGGAGGACAAATGTGTAATACAAGTCAGGCCGGATGTATATAACTTGGGGCCAGACTTCCTGTGAAGTCCGGAAGGACATAAATTGAAATCTAAAATCCAGAAACGTGCAAATGAAATAAGGGGAAGAAGAGGCCTACCAGTTCAATGTAGGAGCATGAATGGTCCCCTAAGCTAGGAGAGTGGGGATGGGATCCCCGTACTTAAGGCCAAAGGATTTCTAGCGACTAAAGGCGCAATCCAGCATAGAAATGAAGGGCAAAATGCGAGTCTTCAGGTGCATGATCGGGTGCTGGGAGTCTTGGAAATGACATTTTTAGATATTATTGAGAAGGGAAATTGTCAAAGGAAATTTTTTGGTGAACATAAATTTTTTTTTTTGCTTTCACATAGGTGCTTCTATCGTTGGTGAAAGAAAAATGGAGAAGTCTGCCATTTTATAATCCCGAATGATGTCCGGTCGAATATTCCCATAGAATATCCAGCCAGATATGATTGAAATATATGGCCTGACGTTGGGCAAAAGGCAAAATGCAAACCATCCTGGGCATTAGACTCCTGAATTGAGCGCCCGAACGAGATCAAAAGAAAAGGTTAGTTTCTAAAGGGAAAAGACCTTTGTTAGCGAAACCTCAAAACAGACCAAATAGATTCTTTCTACAAGCATATTACTTCAAGCAATGGTTGATATTATTTCAAGTAATGGTTGGGTGAGTATTGCATTTTTAGCAATGTAAGTGAGTCTGATGGTGACACAAGGCATGTGGGAACGAAGCCCGAGGGATCAAAGTATCTCATGACCGATCGAAGTATCGGGGGACTTGCGGGTCCATCAACTATCAAAGTCGGGAATGAAGTTCGAGGATCGAAGTATCTCATGACCAATCAAAGTATCGAGGGACTTGCAGGTCCATCAACTATTATACACATGAATGAAGCCCGATGGATCGACATATCTCACAATTGATCGAAGCATCATAGAACTTGCAGGTCCATCAACTATCAGAGCTGGGAATGAAGCCCAAGAGGTCGAAGTATCTCACAACCGATTGGAGTGTTGGGGGACCTGAGGGTCTATCAACTATCGTAGCCAAGATCGAAACATCTCACAACCGATCGAAGCATCAAAGGACCTGAGGGTCCATCAACTCTCGCATAAGAGAATGAAGCCCGGGATCGAAGTATCTCACCACCAATTGAAGTATCAGAGGGCCCACCACCAATAAAATAAACTATTACAAAACCAGGTAAGTCCGGTGATACCAGACAAACTAGGTAAGTAAAAATATAAGCATGATTTTAATAGATTTGTCATTGTCACACACTGCACAAGCTTACCAAAGTGGGAGTGACAATGGACTTTTATTTTTACGCATAGCCCGATGATGAGTCTCGTATAGGGGCATCGTTTGAAAGTTTGGAAAGTTGCAAGGTTTAATGCCAAAAGGGAAAGAAACTCCAGAGAATTCAGAAGAGTAGCCAAATCGAGGCCGGACATAACCTATGCCTGGCCAGCCTTTTCTTGGACCATAAAATCCATCCAGACATACCCTAAAAACCATAAATCCTTCCAGACATAGGACAGTTGTCAATGAACATGCAGACTGTCAATCATTGGAATCAAGGGATTTGATTAATGTCTGGCCAGACATGTATCGAGCTGTCAGCTAATGTGTAGATTTTCAATTACTGAAATCACAGATCGGATTGAAGTCTGTAGGAAATACTTTTCCTCGCGCAGCGGAAGCGGCTTAGGCACCCGAGATCGACCTTGACAAAATTTTCTACCATCTCCCTCATAATTGCCGAGTTTGATCAGCCCTTATATATGCACAACTTATTGTTTCCACACCGTTTTTATCAATCCAAAACAGCCCGCGTGCACTGCCCACTGCCACAACACACTACAACTCAGCCTATATATTTTGCAATACGCATGTGGTCTGTGACTGATCATCTTGTTTCATATGTGTGAGTTGCATCCACACAGCCATAGTGAGCTTAGATCAAACACGCCAATGATCAACGCACACAAACAAGAATCAAATTAAATAAAAATTACATTAACACCCACGTGATATTTGAATAGATTTGATCATTATTTGGCTTAACATGTATGCACCCAATATTTGGTTCTGATCATATGCGCATATTGCATGTGATTTGATAAATATTGGCCAATGACAATTTTATCACAATAAAGTTTTTAATTTCAAAAATTAATTATAATATCAAATATCATTTAATTTGAAATTAAAATTTAAAATGTAACTTATATCATGATATAAATTACATATTTGATTTTGAATTAAATCAAATTTAATTTAAAATCAAATCATCAACCCAACACAAACCATCATCTAGAATCATTAAATCACCAAGCATAATTTCCTCAACATATTCATACACATATAAACCTCATTACATGTTTATACTTTCAAAACAATTCTCAAAATGCATGCTACTAAATCTACTAATGCAAATTTTGCAATTCTCTTTGCTAGGATAAGGAAAGGTTCGAATTGAGGCTTCTATAATTCAAACTTAAAACTGAAATTAGAAGAGGAAAATAGGATAAAGAACTTACTTTGCATGAAATATGCTTGGAATCATCACTTGTTGCATCTAAATGGGCTTGAGAAAGAAGAAGGAAAGTTTGGAGAATCCTCCATGATCATTCACGTTTTTGAGCCTTGAGAAAGATATGGATGAATAGTATCCTATTTAGAGGATAATTTCCTGATTTTTGTAATAAAATTGGTGGCTAGGATTAAGCCACCTCTTTTAATCTAGACAATTACCGAAATTACTGTAGCAGCTGCGGAAATCTCAATTTTTGACTTGTTTCTGATTCGACTCTGGAAATATGTCCAACATAAATGTTGTAGGTCTTGGTCTTAGATGTTCGACGATATAAAGTTCATAAAAATTAGAGATCGTATGAAAAGGTTATTGCCCAATTACTAAAGTTATTTGGGATGAGAGGTAAGCTAAGTTCCGCGTCGGAACTGCAAGGAATTTACCGAATGTCCCAAATATCATTTTATGAGCACATACTTGCTCTAACATGATTTATATCAAGTATTATGCCTCTGAAAAATGTAATAGTTGTCAGTCTCTCGTAACGTACAAGTCATCGGGGTTATCAAATGTTACAAAATTTTCCCCATTAAATAGGATTCGTCCTCGAATCCTTTTTAAAACTGGAATTCTGGAGTCTGTCTAGACTTGAAATTCTTGATACTGAACATCTTATCGCAAGTCACATGATTCACATGCTATTTCTTAAGCCACCAACCTTTAATCGTCTACATTCTCATACTCCACTCCGCTTCATTCATTATTTGCACAACTGTCTAACGACTTTCCATATGTTGTCATCAATCATCATACCCTAGGATAATAGAACTATTCTCTAGATTTGAATTATTGTCTAGGAGTAATAACTAAGATTGTACTCTATTTTTGTCTTCATGGACTCTTACTTTACTGTAAACTATTTCACATTACCTGGGTTTACTATGAGTTAGCAACCAAGACCTGTTGGGAAGCGGCCGCGAGTGCACAGCGGAAAATTAAAATTATGATGTAGTTATCCCTTTGTCCAATACCCATTTATTTTTATTATTCTACAAGCCTAGGCATGTTACTATATATTCTAAGCATAAAAACTCATAAAACATGCAAAGAACATAAACTTAAACATGCTAACTATCATAAGAACTCTAATTAAAAATAAAGAAAGAAAAAGACTTACTTGAAAGGAAGACTCCTCCAGTCCTCCCTCAAATCTACAAGCTTTTCTCTAACTCAGCAAGCTCTTCCACGTTCCAAAGAGCCACCCAAGTGTGTGGCCTCCAAAGGTACCCACACCAAAGCCAAAACTCAACGGCAAGACTACGCCTTGAGTGCACGGGTATTTTTCCCTTGGTGCTAGCCTAGGCAAATACCTCAAAACTTTTAACTTGAGATTCCTCTAGTCAATTAGACTTAAGGATCCTCAAAACCAGTGGCTTACTCTTAAAATTTAGAGTTGCTAACTTACATAAACCCAATATATGAAAGGTTTTGTGTACAAATTTGTAAAGAATTCTTTGGGTTTATATAGGTGTTCCAAAGACAACAAAATTAATTAAGAATCCGATGTGGGATTAATGCTAATTAAATCTTAGCCATTGGATCTTAATATAGTGGTTTAATGAGATTATAAAACCCTAATAAGAGTTTGGGCAGAATTGGAATTCAAAACAAATAAAATAAATAATAAATAAACAATAAAAAAATCACAGATTTTTTATTTTATTTTATTTTCTTATTCATTTTTCCAATTCCCAAAGTGCCCCTATCGTCATTCACCAATCCCTAAGCCACTTTGGAACCTCATAAATGATCTGTTCAATAATTAAACACATTAAACCATTTATGAACAATTCCTACAACAATCATATATGCTGTTAAATTTGTAATGTGCACTGTTAACCATTGATTTCGACTTTGTTGTGTGTGACCTTTTGAGTTCCCCTCAAGTTGGACATGAAATGAATCGTGATAATTTAGTCGAACATAAATTATCCTCCGATCAGATGGTCGTTCAATTTCAATGACCAAGGTTGACATCTAGCAACATGCCAATGCCCCCAAATGAGAAGGAAAGATATATACCCATTTTGTATGTGATTTACATATGATACGGTCCCTCGCCTCACTGTATCCCCACCTTTTGACCTAGGGTATGGAAAGTGTCTACCCATATGGTCAAATATATAATGTTGATAGTGTCATGAATCGTGCTAACCCAAGAATCTCACATGATTTTTCCGTTGCGGCCACAATCTCAAGCACTGATCACACATATCAACCCGTGAACTGGAATACTACTCTTATAAGAAAATATTATCCGAGAGAGTGGCGATTCTCTATTATATCTTTACAAACTTCATGTGTTTCAACAAATGACCCAATCATACCCTTATGAACTGATCTTTTGAACCGGGGAAGGAGAATGTCAAAGTTATTTGATCCACACATAAGATTGTAAAGACCTCAAGTCTAAGGACTAGTCATACAATCGATACATGAAAGTTCTCACAGACACATGGGATAAACACTCCATGTGAAAACTTTCGGCGGTCAGTTCGATGGACATGAGCAACCCATGCATCCATATGATACACCAAGCGGACGGATCTCCACTAGTAGCTTATGAGATCGGCTACCCCACTTAAGGCAGATCATATCATCATGCTAGTCTCTCCGCTTTGTGAACGCCCAGATTATTCACAAAACTATGACTAGGATTGTTTGAGAGTAATGATTCTCATAAGGAGTGGAAGCCATCATCTTATTACTCCAAGGGCTTTATTACAGTGTTTGATGATTCATATAATTTATGTAAGACACGTATAATAAAGATTGCCATTTTATTATTAATAAAAATATTACAATACATGTACATATAGCCCATCCATAAGTTGGGTATGGGGCATATCACTAACAATCTCCCACTTGCACTATAGCCAACTAGTATGAATCTGGACACCATACTCTCAGGTGTGCCTATCATGCTTTTGTTGAGTCACCCCTTTAGTCAGTGAATCTGCAAGATTATCTTCTGTGGGTATTTTCTCTATGATAACTTCTTTTCTCTCAACAATCTCCCTGATGAGATGAAATCGCCTGAGTACATGCTTGGATTTCTGGTGGGACCTTGGTTCCTTTGATTGGGAAATGGCGCCCGTGTTGTCACAGTACATCGTGATGCCATTCTTTATCGCGGGAAACACTTCCAGCTCCGTGATGAACTTCTTTATCCAGACTGCTTCTTTAGCTGCCTCAGATGCTGCAATATACTCGGCTTCAGTGGTAGAGTCCACTGTAGTTGACTGCTGTGAGGTTTTCCAACTGACAGCTTTGTCATTCAAAGTAAACATATATCCTGTTTGTGATCTGCTATCATCCCTATCGGTCTGAAAGCTCGCATCACAGTAACCAATGAATTTCATCTCAAAACAATCTCTGTATGTCAAGAACACATCCTTAGTTCTTCTCGGATACTTGAGGATTGTTTTGACAACTGCCCAGTGTTGCTCACCAGGATTTGCCTGATACCTGCTCGTTATGCTAATAGCATAAGAGACAACAGGTCTTGTACATAGCATGGCGTACATGATCGATCATATTACTGAAGCATAAGGGATCATACTCATACGCTCTCTATCTGAAGGAATATATGGACATTGTTCCTTAAATAATTTGATTATATGACAAGTCTGTAAATTACATCTTTTGGAATCTTCCATTTTGAATCTTTTCAAAACTTTATCTATGTATGTAAATTGAGAAAGTCCTAACAACCTATTAGATCTATTACTGTAGATCTTAATGCCGAGGATGTAGGCTGCTTCTCCCAAATCTTTCATGGAGAAATTCTGAGATAACCATTGCTTGGTGGCTTCCATCATGGGAATATCATTCCCGATGATTAATATGTCATCGAAATATAATACAAGGAATACAACAACACTCCCACTACTTTTCCTGTAAACACAAGGCTCGTCTACATTTTTGATGAAGTCAAATTCTTTGATTGTCTCATCAAATCGTATATTCCAACTTCTGGAGCCTTGCATACTTTATTATGATCATCCTTAGATGAAAACCCCTCAGGTTGTGTCATATAGACTTCCTCTACGAGGTTCCCATTAAGGAAATGTGTATTGACATCCATCTGCCAAATCTCATAATCAAACTGTGTAACTAGTGCCAGTAAAATTCAAATGGACTTTATCATTGCAACACGCGAGAAGGTTTCATCATAGTCAATTCTTTGGATTTGTCTATAACCTTTCGCCACCAACCTAGCCTTATAGGTTTGGATTTTGCCTTCTGCATCAGTTTTACGCTTGTAAATCCACTTGCAGCCTATGGGTTTTATCCATTTAGGGGCATCCACCAAGTCCTATACTTGATTCTGATACATAGAGTATGTTTCAGATTTCATGGCCTCAAGCCACTTGACTGAATCAATGTCACGCATTACTTCGTCATAACCGGTGGGATCGTCATTATCAATGAATCAATGTAGCATTCGGCCAAGGTCTTTTTTTGTGCTCCTGGAATTTTGGTCAACTCCTCCATTTGTGCTCCTTCAAGCTCCAAGCTTTAGTGTGATTCATTGCTCATGAATGGGTTTCCCTATCGCCTTTGTGAGATCCCTTGGATGTGCTAGTATCATGGAAAATTTGCCACAACTCTTTCTATTTGCTTCTTGTTGTTTTCGGCCAAGCCAAGAACATTTGAGAGGAAAAATGGCCCTTGGCCGAATGAGAGAGAGAGAGAAGAAGAAGTTTAGTTGTTTTTGTTGAATTTGTTTTCAAAAAACTAATACCAATTACCAAATTCAAAAATCAAAATTTGGTACAAGACTTTAAAGTCTTCAACCACCCCCATCAATGACAAAAAAGTGACAAGCATCACATCACAAGAATGACTAATGATGTGACGCGTGATGTGACTTGTGGTCCCCACTTGATTCTAAATGCGAGTGGTCCCGCAAACACTCCCGGGCTCGGGTTCGCTAATTCAGAATTAACGAATTTTCCATTGCGACGTAATTAAACCAAATTTAATTAAATAATTATGTCTAGCAAAATTACTATTCACGTCGCTAGGGAATTAATTCTAAATTAACTCGTTTGCCCGAATTAAAATCTAATTTTAATTCCGCGTCGAAATCTAATTTCATTTAATATATCGAATATATTATTTTATCGATTAATTCCAAATTAATCGTTCTCTCTCTATAAATGAATTTTATCCCAGATAAAATTCTCTGTAATTAATCCTAGATTAATTTTCTCTCTCTACTAATTAATCCCAGATTAATAATGTGCGAGTCTTCGGGAAGCGACCCATGAGATCCCCGAATATGTTGGCAGTAAATTCGGTCATCGGACTATCCGAACACGTACGTACCTAGTACTATGTTTTTACCGATTTACAAGACATGGTTGGCTTCTAGCAAAGCACTGTGCCTACCCAATTCTCCAGAAATATTCTTAAAGGAATATGTAATCTATATCAGGCGTAGTATACGTCGTATTGCGTATTGCGATCAAGTATCGGATGTCACGTGCTAGGCCTCGGGCTGGAATTGTGTCTGCCCTATACGAAGCACATGTCGGATCTCTGGTAACTAGTCTCTATAATTGGATAAACATGACCTAGTCATAATATCCCGATAGCTGCAACATATAAGAGTACAAGTTCCGTATCCTACGTGACCATAATCTCCACTATGACTGGAGTGATACTTCCATCTTTACATCACACCCAATACAGTACGATTCTCAATATACCCAGAAAAGGTGTACACAGAACCGGTTAAAGCCTTGGACGACCAAAACCAAATTATATTGATTGTCGTAAGTATTAGCGGTGCAAGTCTCAGGTTAAGACCAAATACACCTACCCTGATTCGGACTTCCATAGACACATAGTCATACTAATAATGGAATTCTGAGGGGTCTATCCAGAGCGAAGCAGTTTCCGTACCATCGGTAAACACAACCTCCTATTACACTTGCATGAGTATCCAATACTCAAATATATGAGAACTATGATGTTATGCTCCCATAACACGCACAAGTGCAATACTAGTCTATTCTGCATTATCGATGTCCAATCTCGATAATACTTCGACTATGGATGTTTTAAAGATTAAACCTTTATGGATTGATACTGTCTCATATCTTATCAATCTGGAACTAATCATATGGAATTTTATCATTTATATATCCCGGTAATCTAATTACAAATGATAAAAGAGCAATTTCCTTTGTCACATAGTTAATTTGTACAGCAACACCATGTTCTGTATAAATAGTGATGATATGGGTCATAATTGTCCAACAATCTCCCATTTGGCCTATAGCCAATCACTCAAGTGTCATTCACTTGAACTATGTACGGTTCGCTCAAACTTCTGCTGAGAAACTGCTTTTGTCAGCGGATTTGCAAAGTTATCATCTGATGTGATTTATTCGATCATCACATCGCCACGATGTATGATCCGAATGAATAAGATGAATAGTTGAAGTATATACTCGGATCGTTGATGAGACCATTAATTCTTTAGCCTGTGTTGTAACATAGCTCAGCTGCTAACAGAACTATTCCTAATCTGATTAGGATTATTAAGATCCAAAGTGCTTTTATTGCTGCCTTAGCTGCAGCAATATTCCACTTTTGTTGTTTATTATTCGGTAATAGTATCTTGCTTTGAATATTTCCAGCTCACTGTTCCGTTATTCAAACTATATAGTACCTTTGTTATGACTTATAATCGTTTTTATCGGTTAGGAAACTTACAGCAGTGAACATAGTCACTTCAAGTTCTTCTCCTCCATAGCTTAAGAAAGCATCCTTAGTTCATCTAAGACACTTAAGGATGTTTTTAACATCAATCCAGTGACCATCACTTGGATTGGCCTGATTGTGACTCCATATGCTCAAAGCATATGAGACACCAGGTCGCGTACATTTATTTCAATTTACGAGTTCTCAGAGAGTGCCAACAACCTTTAGATCTATCCCAGTATATCTTTATTCCTAGAATAAAGGTTGTCTCTCCAAGAATTCTACGGAGAATTTTTATGAAAGCCAAGCTTTAACCGATTGTAATATGGGAATGTCATTTCCAAGAAATGATATATCATCATTATTTAGGACAGTCACTGTCAGTGCGCTCCCACTAACCTCCTTATATACACAAGAATCATTTTCGTTTTGAATTAAATCATATACCATTATGATTACATCAAAATGATAATTCTAAGAACGCAATGCTTGCTTCAATCCATCAATGGATCGAATTAACTTGCAAACCTTGTTTGCTTGTTTAGGTACGATAAAACTGTCAGGATGTTGTAAACATCCTCCAAAAGGTTTCCGTTCAAGGAAAGCGTTTTTGACGTTCAGCTTTCATATTTCATAAATGAAACATGCAGCATCAGCAAGCATTACCAAATGGATTTAACCATGGCAACAAGTAAAAGGTTTCGTCGTAATCGACACAATGTTGATAACGATAGCTTTTCGCTACAAGCCTAGCTTTGTATGTTGGTATGTTGTCATCAATGTATGTCTTCCTTGAAGACACATATAACACTAATAGGCACAATGCCTTTCAGTACAACAACCACTGTCCAAACTTGGTTGGTATACATGGAATCCATTTCAGACTTCATGACACTTTGCCATAATAGGGAGTCGATACCTTGTATCACTTCCTCATACGTAGTCAGTTTGTCTTCTTAATAAGATTGACATCTTCATAAGGTGAGATCAGAAACCCATACCTTCCAGGCTATTTTCTGACTCTCTCCGACTTACGTTGTTCTTGTGTATTCGAAGATTGTGGTATAGTTTCATCCCTGATGAACTGTTTATGTTCCATTAAGGAATCAGTGCCTGGAACATTATTACTCCGATTTTTATCGAGTTTTACTTTCCTTACACTTTCCACTGCATATAGGTATTCCTCTTAGGAAAACCGCATGGCGAGCAACAATGATATTGTTCTCTTGTGAGTTGTATAAGTACTATACTTTGGTTTCCCTAGGATAACCTACAAATTAGGCATTTATCCGATTTGGGTTCTAGTTTGGTATCATCCAAACATATGCCTAGCATTCCCAAATCTCCAGAATGAGAAAACTCAGTTTCTTCCTGTTCATATCTAATATGAAGTCGTCAACAGATTTTCATGGAAACTTATTCAAAATAAGTATTGCACTGTTTAATGTGTATCCCTTGAAGGAAAATGGTAGCTCAGAGTGACTCATGATTAACCTTATCATGTCTAATAAAATTCAGTTTCTCCATTCGTACAACACCACTAATTGGGGTGTTCCGTGAAGAGTCCACTATGAAAGAATACTATACTCTTTCAGGTATTCGAGAAGCTTATTGCTTAAGTATTTTCCACCATGGTCTAAACGTGACGGTTTTATACTTTGGCCGATCTGTTTGTCTACTTCGTGTCGAAACTCTTTGAATTTATCAAAAGTTTCCGATTTATGTTTCAAAAGAAACACATAACCATAACGCGATGTCACATCCGTAAAGGTTACGAAGCGTTCATATCCACCTCTAGCCTAGCTAGATATGTGCCCACTTACATCACTATGAACGAGGGCTAACAGATCGGTGGCACTTGTACTTTTACCAAGTAAAAGGTGTTTTAGGCACTTTGCCTAAAAAACTAGATTCGTAGACTTTATTTGATTAGAATCAAATCCGTCCTAGTATCCACTTTTATAAAGTGTGGACATATGAGTCTTGTTTAATGTGTCTCAGACAACAATGCCACAAATAAGTCTCATCTGATCAAATCAGTTTGAGCTATTTGTTTGTCATGTTATACGTTTGAGATTTATTTATATTCAAAATATAAATGCTATTATTCACATCTAATGTGTTTATCTCAATATCATATTTATAAAATAAAACACTTTAGTGTTCTAGAATATAAAGGTATACCCGCAACGAGTTATACTTGATATAGATAATGTTTCTAGTCAAACTAGGTATATTATAACAGTTTCCTAATTTAAGTACTTACCCGATGGTAGTTCATAAACTTAGGTTTCTACGGTTAAAACAGTGACTTTTGTCCCGTTTCCAATTCGCATATCAATCTCAACTGAAGTCAGTATCCTACTAATCAGCAGATTCTGCACACCAGTACATATTTATGTACAACACTTAGTATCAAAAATCCAATTTTGAAACTAATAGTGAACATGTTTATGACAAACATACTTGAAGTCGGAGCCTTGCCCGTCTTCACTTCCTTCATGTCTGCCTTGTCCATACGGCAGTCATATCTCAGTGACCCCGTTTGCTACAGTTTAGGCAGACATCTTGGGATATGTCTTTTGTCTTCCTAGAATATTGTGATGATTTTGCCTTTGCCCCTTTTTGAAGCTCTGGCTTTGCTTCCTAGAGCATAGCCATCAACTCTCCTAGAGTTTACTCTTGGTTCATAATGAACCTGCCCCAGCTTTAGGAGAGACTATAAGATCAATCTTTGGTAGTCTCGCCACATAGGTAATGCCCAGCTAACCTAGCTGATCGATGCCAGCAATCATCTGCGACAACCTAGTGCTCGACAGATGTACCATCTGACATACGTGAGCAAAAGAGCTTCTTATGCAATTTGTACTTCTAAGATCTAAGAATAAATCTATGAAGATCTTTAATTTTATCATCATGGTACAATGATCTAATCCTTAATTCTGACGACGGAATTAAAGTGTCATTGCATCTAGTATAAAGGATTGAGCACTAAAGTTATCATCACATGAATCTTCCAAAGATCATGTTATATTATTTGCTCAACTCCGGGCTTAGGCCCAATAGGTTGCTCTATCAAATAGAGTAACTTCTCAGTTCCCAGGACTATCCTGAGGTTTTATTCCCAATTTGAAAATTAAAGCCATTTAAAGACATTTTAACCCAGGTTTATGTTTTAAATGCTAATCTTTCAGTTATCTTGATTGTTATATCCAACTATCCAATCAACGATTTTAGGTACTATTTGATATAATGATTACTATAGTCTAACTATATGATCAACTATAATTGATAGGTTAAATTCAAATATATTGAATCCAATTATATAATCAACTATAAATTGAAGTAGTTTGAATAAAGTTCAACTGTTTAATTTAAACAACGATTAAATATTAGTCCAACTAATATATTTTTTAATTTAAAATTGACGAAAATGAAATGAGCGCGTATTGGCAAATATCTAAACGAAATTGTAAATTTAATACTTGCCTCCCACTATTTTTCGGCAAGCCTCTAACCCTCTGTTGAGTACTCGGGAAACCTTGTTTCCTAGTGGGCTAGGATCCCATTAAATAACACACAACCTTGACTTTGGCCAACAAGCTGTATAATATTTAACTAGGTAGATCTATAAGATCAATTGGATCTCATCCAATTCCTAGATCCAGTAGGTGGACATCCAGTCCGAAACTATATCTTATATATGCAATATATCCAATATATTCCCTAACCTTTTTCCTCTGAATCAACTAAGCCTTGGCTTTGGCACAACAAACTTAATGATTCCAGTTAAGCGGGACCCATTGACCTAGGAAAGCTTCGTAATCGATGTCGATGGACAAGAAGTGATCTTGACTTTGGCCAAAAAATCACAACTTGGACAAGACATGCGATATGGAACAAAGCCTTCATGATTCAAACAACATCCGCGATGGACAAAGGTCTTGACTTTGGTCAACAAACCAGTGCCAATCTTGGATCTTGAGAATGAATCATTCAATGGAAGGAAAAACGCTTATATATGTTGAGGGTTTTTCGTGTAATTGGCAACCAATTAATTATCTTTGATTAGGTCTCATCATACACCCTTAAACATGCATTCTAAAAGCATAATAAGGCGCGATAAATAAATTAAAAATGATATGCGGATGGATATTTAAAACAACTTGTTCCTAGAACAAATCTCTCCATTTCCTCTCTCCTGCTAGCACAAATCTTACTTCTACCCAATTACATATCACTTCTAAAGAAACCTAATTTACATTGAGGGGAAGGTGAGAAGAGAATACAAAGATCAAGAGGTAATAGGCTGGACACGCAGGTCCAATTTAATAAATTCTAAATTTATTACAACAATTTTCAAAATTGCCCTCACCCATCTAATATCCATCCGATATACATTATTCATACATCACATCCATGTATTCACACAAAGAATGTTATCAATCAATCTAATCCAATTAATTAATCTGAAATTAATGACCATCCAATGTTCAAACAACGATTTGATTTGCGCGAGTCAAACTCGTTTTAAGAATAAGTACTCAAAGTACGAATTCTTGAATTATATTAAACTACAACATTAAATCCAATTTAATTTGTATTCAATACTAATTCTATATTTAATTCCAAATTAAATAATTACACTTTATTAATGAGCCTTTGCGACTTAGATTCTAAATCTAATCTAAACGGGTCTCAAAGCCCAATTAAAATCCAATGTCAATTTAATTAAAGTCCAATGGGCTTTCAATTAATTTATAAGGCATGGACTTTGGCAACCAAAGCCCAATAAGGAATCACCCTTTTGCCAAAAATCAATTTAGGCCCATTAGGCCCAATTAAATTTTAAAGGTCCATTAAATTATATTTGGACTTTATGGAAATGGTTTTAGGCCCAATTGGATCCAACCAATTAACCTAAACCAAACTTGGCCCAACCAAGCCCATTAAGCCCAAATACAACTTTTCAAGCCCAATTCCAAATTTAGCCCAACTAATTTAATCACAATATTCCAATATCACAATTAAATTATTTAAAGTGTATTAGCCAAATTAACATTTCCAAAATAACAATTACACTAATTAATCATGCTAATCCTCATCAACACATGTCCAACATTATTGAATCAAAAAAAAATCATCATTTCCATGCTAATTGGTCACCGGCAATTTGGGGTTTTTATGTCCGATTTCGATTTCAATCCAATTAAATCCTAAATCAACATTTCCCAAGTCTTTCAATTCTTCCAATGATCAAAAAACAAAAATCACCATGACATTAGGGCATGTCCAACTTTCGGCCAAGCCTAACTTTTGGGGAAAAATTGATCCAATTCAATTTTCATCAAATTGATCCACAAATAACTCTAAATTATCATCATTCAAGCATACTCAATCAAACAATTTCATCAAAACATGCTCAAATCATTTTTACCCAAATTTTACCCTAAATCAATTTCATGCTTAATCAAGGCTCTTGATACCATTGTTGGGTTTCTAGGTTATCCCAAGATCAAATTAAGCAATAAAAACATGTGAATACATCAAAGTAAAGTTGCGGAATACTCAGTTTGATTGGCTTTTGCGATACGAGGAACAACGAAAATTTTCCTTGTAGCATTCGGCCAAGGTCTTTTTTGTGCTCCTTGAATTTTCGGTCAACTCCTCCATTTGTGCTCCTTCAAGCTCCAAGCTTTAGTGTGATTCCTTGCTCATTAATGGGTTTCCCTATCACCTTTGTGAGACCCCTTGGATGTGCTAGCAACATGGAAAAATTTGCCACAAATCTTTCTATTTGCTTCTTGTTGTTTTTGGCCAAGCCAAGAACATTTGAGGGGAAAAATGGCCCTTGGCCGATTGGGAGAGAGAGAGGAGAAGAAGTTTAGTTGTTTTTGTTGTATTTGTTTTCAAAAAACTAATACCAATTACCAAATTCAAAATTTGGTACAAGACTTTAAAGTCTTCAACCACCCCCATCAATCACAAAAAAGTGACAAGCATCACATCACTCAAAGTTGATGTGACTTACTTCACAAGAATGACTAATGATGTGACGTGTGATGTGACTTGTGGACCCCACTTGATTCTAAATGCGAAAGGTCCCGCAAACACTCCTGGGCTCGGGGTCGCTAATTCCGAATTAACGAATTTTCCGTTGCGACGTAATTAAATAAAATTTAATTAAATAATTATGCCTAGCAAAATTACTACCCACGTCGTTAGCGAATTAATTCTAAATTAACTCGTTTGCCCGAATTAAAATCTAATTTTAATTCCGTGTCGAAATCAAATTTCATTTAATATATCGAATATATTATTTTATCGATTAATTCCAAATTAATCGTTCTCTCTCTATAAATATGAATTTTATCCCAGATAAAATTCTCCGTATATAATCCTAGATTAATTTTTTCTCTCTACTAATTAATCCCAAATTAATAATGTGCGAGTCATACGTCATCGGTGAATCTTCAGAGAAGCGATCCATGAGATCCCCGGATATGTTGGCAGTAAATCTGGTCATCGGACTATCCGAACACGTACGTACCTAGTACTACATTTTTACCGATTTATAAGACATGGTTGGCTTCTAGCAAAGCACCGTGCCTACCCAATTCTCCAGAAATATTCTAAAGGAATATGTAATCTATATCAGGCGTAGTATACATCGTAGTGCGTATTGCGATCAGTATCGGATGTCACGTGCTAGGGCTGGGGCTGGAATTGTGTCTGCCCCGTACGAAGCACATGTCGGATCTCTGGTAACTAGTCTATATAATCGGATAAACATGACCTAGTCATAATATCCCGATAGCTGCAGCATATAAGAGTACTAGTTCCGTATCCTATGTGACCATCATTTCCACTATGACTAGAGTGATACTTCCATCTTGACATCACACCCAATACACTACGATTATCAATATACCCAGAAGAGGCGTATACAGAACGGGTTAAAGCCCTGGACGACCAAAACCAAAGTATATTGATGTCTTAAGTATTAGCGGTGGTTGCAGTCTCAGGTTAATACCAAATACACCTACCCTGATTCGGCTAATTATTATTTATACACATGGCATGATTTAATTAAACTTTATTTGTCCAAATATGATTGTTAAGAAAAGTGTGAATTAAATTGATTGATTTAATTTTTGAAATGCCAAAACTACCCCTAAAAGTCGGCAAAGTGGATTTTTTAATTGAAAAAGTTTTATCTTTTTCTTTCACTCTCCACCATAGCAAAAACCTAATAAGAAAAATGGGTCTCAAATTTGGTTTGAAGAATCCATGAAGAATGAAGGAAAATCAAGAAAAAAAAAGTTTAGGAAACAAGAGATTAAAGGTGGAAATTTAGTTTTTTGTTTCTTGATGATCTAGAAAAAGTTCTAGGGTTCCTTTAATCTGAAAAATTGGGGGATTTTGGTTGTGGATGATGAATTGGAAGTGTTGATGCAGTGTGAAGTAGTTTTGGATGGATTTAGTGTAATTTTTGTCAAATTTATTCATTTGATGACATTTTCCATTCTAGAGTATTATGACCACTCTTGTAACACTAGAATTATTCTTCGGTGCTTCATGTGTGGTGACTTTGATTGGTGTTGTGGATTAATTGGATTAATCTTGAAAATGGATTAAAGCATTGAAAATTGGCAAAAATGGTTTCTGGATCAGATCTGGAAGCTTAAGATTGTTTATTAAAAAATGTGTTTTGTGAATGGTTTGAATGTGTTTTGGGTGTTGTTAACAATTTTGGAAATATTTCGTGTTGAAATAAATAAGCGAAAAATGTTGAAAAACGGTATTACCGGGTGACTTTTTGACCGGCGTAAACACACACGTATAACGCAAGCGCACGTATCGTTCAAGTAGTATAAAAATATCGATCCCACGAGGACTTAATTCCTACTGTTGTTATTAATTATTGAATCTATTTATTTACAGATATCTAATTGAGGGTGAGGAGAATGATTGTTTGATTGGTTGAAAGTGGTTTTACAAATAAATAAATAAATAAAAAGACAAAAGAAAATACTAAGGAAAATAACAAAAGACACAAAGATCTAGGGTCGTGAATCATTCTAATATCATTTAAAAGATGAAGTGGTTATTTTATGTTTGTGTAATAAATCAGTTTACTAACCTGGAACACTAAATTATGCAAAAGCCTCTGTCGATGGTCAGACGCAAATACCCAGTTTAACCCAATTGAACCATATGTCTATGTCAACCAAATTATCTGGATTCATTAAGTTTAAGTTCCAATTATGGCTACCCCCGCCCGACAGGTATATTCCTATCCTGTAAGGAAATCTATTAAAGGGTTATCTATCCTCAAGGAAGATCGTGGGCTATTAAGTCTAAGGCTGAAACCTAAAATCCCTATGTCTAGTTCATTTTAGATTTACCACATCAATCTTATTGGTGATCAGACAACAAGAAGCATTAAGCTTAAGATTTAATAAGTAAACCTTTAAATTACCCAAACTATAAAATAACCCTTATAAACCGGTGATATTAGAATTCATCACAACCCCAGATAACTAACACAACTAGGGCTAGTAAATACATAAAAGTAAAAGACATAAAGTAAAAATACTGAAAAGTAACAGACATAAAGTAAAACTGAAAAGTAAAATAAAATAAAATGCTAAAGTAAAAGGAATTACTTTTACTACTACTAATTTAGATATCTCCCATAAAATAATATATAAACTTGTGATAATAATACCAACCGACCATATAGGCGGTATCCTGATTAAGTCAAATTAAGTCCAACCAGCCATAAAGGCGGAACCAAAATTAAATTGCCAACCGACCAATCTGGCGGTATCCTTTATTAGTCAGGTTTAAACCAGATTAAAATGAATTACCAACCGACCAATCTGGCGGTATCCTTTTTAAGTCAATATTTTAAATAGTGAATATATATTTTTAAGGGAGATTAATCTAAATAGTAACAGTAAAAGAATTACCTTTCACCTAGCTGGAGAAGTTACCTCCTCATGGTAAATAGTAAAAACTGTAAAAGTAAAAAGTAAAAATTAAATTACTATTATTACAAAAGTAAATAAAATTATTTACAAAACTAAAAACTAAAATAAAAAAAAAAATAAAAACTAAAGAATCTAGAGAGAGAGAAGCTCTCTCTTTAGAAGGAATTGAAGAGAGAGGAAGGTGCACTGAATTCTGAAATCTCGAGCTCAATTTATAGAAAAATTTGGTTCCAGCGTCGCGACGCCAGGTCCTCAGCGTCGCGACGCCGGATTTGTCGACGTGGCACGCTCTGGTTCGCTGGTTTGAAGATTCTGGATAAGATGATAAGGTGACACGTGGCAGAGTGGTTGGGCTTCAATTATTGTGACACGTGGCGGCTTCTGATTGGTCGCTGAGATTCTTATCCGCCACGTGTCAGATAAGGATAGGATATCAATTATTGATGCTGACGTGGCGATGACGTGGCGGTGACGTGGCGTGACGTGGCGACACGTGGGAGGAAAGAGACTGTCGGCACCATAGATTGCGACACGTGGCGACACGTGTCACGCTTGTGATTGGCTGATGCTGATGGCAAGTTGACTTGGTTGACTTGTGACGTGGCGGATGACGTGGCGTGACACATGGCAAAGTGACTTTTTGACCGATGATATGGCTGATGACGAGGCGACACGTGGCGATGATGACTGTCGGCAGCAATGATGATGACACGTGGCACGGCGCACGTTAGCAGGTCGGCTGTGATGGTGACGTGGCACGGCGCATTTTAGCAAAGTCAAACTTTTCTCAGATTCTGATTTGTTGACCCGGCGCACGTTAGCACTGTTCGGCGCATTTTAGACGTCGCGACGCGGACGTCTGGGCGTCGCGACGCGCAAGAGACCAAAATATCCCTGTTGACGCATTTTTGTCCGTTTTTGCCCCAAATTGCCTCCAATGCTTTCCAAACTTTATTTATCTACAAAATAACACAAAAACATATCAAAACGTTCACAAACTCAAGAAACTATACAAAATATTAGGTCAAATGAGTGGAAAATAGTGATATAAATACCACTCATCACACCCCCAAACCTAACATTTTGCTAGTCCTCGAGCAAAACATAGAGTAAAATAACAAAATAAATTAACTAAGCCACTTTCGTAGGGATCACGATTGCATTTAGCGTATGCAACAAGCCTTTAAACCCCTAGGTGTCCCTAGTGGACGAGTTGTAGTCTCGTGAGGGCTTACAGCAATGATACCCACAAACATTTTTACAAAAGTAAAAAGTTAGTTAAAACTAATGCACACAAAAGCAAAAAGACAAGAGAAAAGAGAATAAAGATGTTAGTGACTAATCAGGTGAAACTTCTACTCCAAGTTACTAGTTGTTTTGTTTTATTCTAAATTACCGAATAAGTAAATTCTCCGATTATTTTTACCATTCTTCATATACACAGCCAACAAAATATTAATCAACTCATTTTTGCCCACAACAGTCATAAGTGCAGTTGATAAGAGAGTAATATTTTTGTCCTAAAGTTCTATCAGATTTCACACCTTTTTGCAGCAATGGAATAATTTTTCTCATTTTTCTGATTTTTTCTTTGATTTTTCTCTATTTTTATTTATATACAATATCTTCCATCTATGTAACGAGTGTTGGGTCGGTGGCTCCCAAACCAGTTGGCTTTAGGGCACCAGGTGTTAAGACACCCCTACGGACTTAATTACCCAGACTTCAGATATAAATATATTTTTGCAGCATTCGATCCATGTAACGAGCTTTGGGCCAGTGACTCCCAAACCAGTTGGTTTTAGGGCACTAGGTGTTAAAACACCCTTACAGACTTAATAACTCGGATCTTAGATACTTTATTTTTGTAAATCAGAAATTTTTTTTTTTTTTTTTACTCCATTGCTTTTTGAGATGCTTCCTCCAATTAAACTAGAGCACTGAATATTACAAACTTTTCAATTTTAGCTCATGTCCGTATGTTACTATTATGTTGATAATATCTATCAACTGAGCATATGAAGATCCATTTTAGTCCGTTTTAAGGAGAATTCACAAATTAAATAATTTAAAATGAAATAAACAAAAATTAACTTGTTTCGAAATAGGTTTGAGATACGTCTCAGGAGTGGAAACTCCTTACTCGGCTATCTCTTACCAATTTCACCTTTTTAGTCAAATTAAAAAACACAAAAAACAAAAAAAAAATTTTGTAATTTTGAAAATTTTTCAATTTTTTTGTATTTTCGAAAAATTTTGAACTAAAAATAAAAACAACATACAAACTAAAAACAAGGTACTGATCAACTAATTTCCTCCCCCAAACCTAAATGAGACATTGTCCCCAATGTCTTAAACAGTAAAAGGAGAGTTAAGAAGGTCGTACCTGGTTAGCTGAAATCTACAGGAAATTAAAGGTTAAGATCAAGATTAATTCGACGCCTCTTACCACGATCGTCCTCGGACCAATTTATCTTTGAAAGGATAGGGTCAACTTGTGGTTCATAGGCTATGAGTTGGTCTATTAGATCCGGAGCATTTCTGGCAGTGAAGAGGAGTTCTTTCATAGGTTTCGACACGAACCCATTTCTCCGAGCATCATCAAGAAACACACAAAGAAAATCATAAAATCCATCAACGTTGAGCAGTCCAAGCGGTTTCTGGTGTATATTCAGGTTCGCCCAAGATAGAACTATAAAAATTTCCTCCAATGTGCCCAAGCCACCTGGCAAAGCAATAAAAGCATCAGCACGTTAATCATTTCTACCATCGTTCAGACATACCTGGCACGATCAATTCCTCTCCATTTGATGATCCAATAAGATTTGCCTCTGCCAAGGGTTTTGGGATGATTCCCAAAACGTGACTGCCTCCTTCCTGTACGGCCTTTGAAACGATCCCCATAAGTCCGAGATTACCTCCGCCATATATTAAGTGCATATTCCTTGCGGCTAAGACTCGACCCAATTCCTGTGCTGCTTCTATGTATTGTGGTTTAGTACCAACACTACTACCGCAAAACACACAGATGTTTTCAACTCGTCTTCTTGAAGTGGCTTCCATTTTTTACTCTGGATCTGTTCTTCAAAAGTGCAATGATGAGCTGAATTTATAGTACCTGAAAAGGGTGAGTAAATAATAGCACTATATCTTCCAGAGGACGATTGTTAGCTAAACAACAAAAGAAATCGTGAAAGGTCAAAAAGTCTGGATCCTGTCTACGAAAATAAAGATAATTACAACAGAAAAGTAATCAAAGCAATAATTAAGGCAACAGAATTGTGTACGCAATACGCCACTCGCTCAGTATAAATTCATTAGGATGTGTCTCAGGATTTCATTCCTTACTCAGCCATCGCTAATGAATTGTTTCTTTTTTCTGATTGCGAAACACAATTCCTTCTGTCTAAAAATGCTCCGTTTGTGCTTTCCCTACAAAATAACACACAAAATTAAAAAGTTCATACAAAAATATGAAAACAAATATTACAACAAATTGCATGGGTTGCCTCCCTGCTAGCGCTAAATTTTCGTCTTCAGCCAGACGTGACTGAAATTCATCTGTTAAGGAGGTTTCAATGTCGTTTTAGATGTCCGATCAAAAACAATCCCGTGAGCGTTGCTTTTGAAGGGTCTCTTCCAACGGTAAGGTGGCAAAAAGAGTTTTGTCCCATTCAGTGCTCGTGTCACCTTTTTGATTCTTGTTACTCCAGTGGTTCCTGCAAAGAAAGAAAGAAAATCAGGAGGTCTTATATGGGTTTGACTTGGAATGGAAGTTCCATTCTGTCAAGCTTCTGGTTGATATCTTTGATTTGTACTCCCCAAAACAGTGATGTTTCTCCTGAATGCTCTGGATCTTTATTAAGGTCAGACATTTGCTCCTCCATTTGCTCTGCTTCTTTCTCCACCTTTTCTTCACAGATGAATTGTAAAATTTTGTATTCAGCTCTTCATCTGTCATATGTGAAATACATGCTTCAAAATTGTCAACCAGAGGATGCAAAGATTGTTCTGACATTAGGTCTTCATCCTCTGATATGACTGGAATGGATGGTTCAGATAGATCTTCTTCAAACATCATGGTAAAACATGCTCCAAGATCTTCATTTTGAGGATTGAAAGTTTGATCCTCCGTTGTTGGTGCAGTTGGTACAAATAGATCAGCTTCATCCTCGTCAGAATCTGAATAATAAAAGTCAAATTGAGACTTTACCGGTTCGGGCTCCTGAACTGATACCTCTGGTTGTTGACTGCTCAGCCTCCTCCTCTGTTGAAGTGTCATTGGGATCTCTGGGTACTCGAAGGCTTCATCAGTGTCATCTGAAACTGATTCTTGAGGTATGTAGTCCTGGTTTCTGTTAATTGTCTCATTTGATCTGTCATCCTCTGAATGAATTCTGATTGTCTCTGAATACTTTCAAGTTGCTTCAGGCTTGTTTCAAGCATTGTATCCAACTTTTCGTCTCGTTCTTGGAAAAATTTTGAGCATATCAATCAATTGTTCTTCCTCTGATGGTTCTGGTTTTTGTTGAGGATAGTAGGTGGATGGTGGATAAGATGGAAAGTATGATGGTTCTGGCATCCAGTGATAATTGTTGGGCTGGACAACAGGCCTCAGAAAACCGGACTGTTGCTCCCAGATGTGGGGTGTATCTTCTTGTAAAGCTCGTAATCTTCAATCTCCCAGTAGTGTTCCATTTTTAAATCACCTGAAAAAGAAAGAAATAAAAATTACAGATATAAAAATAAAGAAAATTAGATACAAGTAAATTAGATAGCTTCAAAATTAACAACTCAAGAAATATAAGTCCCCGGCAACGGCGCCAAAAACTTGACCGGCGTAAACACACACGTATAACGCAAGCGCACGTATCGTTCAAGTAGTATAAAAATATCGATCCCACGAGGACTTAATTCCTACTGTTGTTATTAATTATTGAATCTATTTATTTACAGATATCTAATTGAGGGTGAGGAGAATGATTGTTTGATTGGTTGAAAGTGGTTTTACAAAATAAATAAATAAATAAAAAGACAAAAGAAAATACTAAGGAAAATAACAAAAGACACAAAGATCTAGGGTCGTGAATCATTCTAATATCATTTAAAAGATGAAGTGGTTATTTTGTTTGTGTAATAAATCAGTTTACTAACCTGGAACACTAAATTATGCAAAAGCCTCTGTCGATGGTCAGACACAAATACCCAGTTTAACCCAATTGAACCATATGTCTATGTCAACCAAATTATCTGGATTCATTAAGTTTAAGTTCCAATTATGGCTACCCCCGCCCGACAGGTATATTCCTATCCTGTAAGGAATCTATTAAAGGGTTATCTATCCTCAAGGAAGATCGTGGGCTATTAAGTCTAAGGCTGAAACCTAAAATCCCTATGTCTAGTTCATTTAGATTTACCACATCAATCTTATTGGTGATCAGACAACAAGAAGCATTAAGCTTAAGATTAATAAGTAAACCTTTAAATTACCCAAACTATAAAATAACCCTTATAAAACCGGTGATATTAGAATTCATCACAACCCCAGATAACTAACACATAACTAGGGCTAGTAAAACATAAAAGTAAAAGACATAAAGTAAAAATACTGAAAAGTAACAGACATAAAGTAAAACTGAAAAGTAAAATAAAATAAAATGCTAAAGTAAAAGGAATTACTTTTACTACTACTAATTTAGATATCTCCCATAAAATAATATATAAACTTGTGATAATAATACCAACCGACCATATAGGCGGTATCCTGATTAAGTCAAATTAAGTCCAACCAGCCATAAGGCGGAACCAAAATTAAATTGCCAACCGACCAATCTGGCGGTATCCTTTATTAGTCAGGTTTAAACCAGATTAAAATGAATTACCAACCGACCAATCTGGCGGTATCCTTTTTAAGTCAATATTTTAAATAGTGAATATATTATTTTTAAGGGAGATTAATCTAAATAGTAACAGTAAAGAATTACCTTTCACCCTAGCTGGAGAAGTTACCTCCCTGAAAAAAGTAAAAACGTAAAAAAAAAAAAAAAGTAAAAAGTATAAAATTAAAATTACTATTATTACAAAAAGTAAATAAAATTATTTACAAAACTAAAACTAAAAATAAAAAAAAAAAATAAAAACTAAAGAATCTAGAGAGAGAAGCTCTCTCTTAGAAGGAATTGAAGAGAGAGGAGTGCACTGAATTCTGAAATCTCGAGCTCAATTTATAGAAAAATTTGGTTCCAGCGTCGCGACGCCAGGTCCTCAGCGTCGCGACGCCGGATTTGTCGACGTGGCACGCTCTGGTTCGCTGGTTTGAAGATTCTGGATAAGATGATAAGGTGACACGTGGCAGAGTGGTTGGGCTTCAATTATTGTGAACGTGGCGGCTTCTGATTGGTCGCTGAGATTCTTATCCGCCACGTGTCAGATAAGGATAGGATACTCAATTATTGATGCTGACGTGGCGGTGACGTGGCGATGATGTGGCGACACGTGGGAAAGAGACTGTCGGCACCATAGAATTGCTACACGTGGTGACAAGTGTCACGCTGTGATTGGCTGATGCTGACGTGGCAAGTTGACTTGGTTGACCTTGTGACGTGGCGGATGACGTGGCGTGACACATGGCGAAGTTGACTTTTTGACCGATGATATGGCTGATGACGAGGCGACACGTGGCGATGATGACTGTCGGCAGCATATGATGATGACACGTGGCACGACGCACGTTAGCAGGTCGGCTATGATGGTGACACGTGGCACGGTGCATTTTAGCAAAGTCAAACTTTTCTCAGATTCTGATTTGTTGACCCGGCGCATGTTAGCACTGTTCGGCGCATTTTAGACGTTGCGACGCGGACGTCTGGGCGTCGCGACGGGCAAGAGACCAAAATATCCCTGTTGACGCATTTTTGTCCGTTTTTGCCGCAAATTGCCTCCAATGCTTTCCAAACTTTATTTATCTACAAAATAACACAAAACATATCAAAACGTTCACAAAACTCAAGAAACTATACAAAATATTAGGTCAAATGAGTGGGAAATAGTGATATAAATATCACTCATCACTTTTGAGCCAGCCAGGTGACGTCTGTCCAAACAGTGAATTTTTTACTGTTCAGGAAGCCCATGAACTGCCCTAACACTATTGGGGCTGACCTGGGTAGTCTCCATAAGTGTCGGGTGGTCGGTTCGGTCAAAAATGTATTTTACGTCATTTTGCGGAAAAACATTTTCGTAAAAGTTTCGCGACGTTTCTTAGTTGTTTATGTCGTTATTTGATATCGAACAAACATGTTTAGGAGAAATATGAATAAATTATTCATATTAAATATTGAATATTTTATTCGGTAATTTGAAAAAGTTTTAAATTACGATTTCGCCCGAACCGCGCTTCCGCTACGCCTTTCGCCCGAAACCCCAACACTTCGAAACCTGGGCTTCATTCCCGAACCATGCTGGGTGTGAGATGCTTCGATCTCTGAGGCGCTTCGAACTATGGGCTTCATTCATGAACTGAGTTGAGTTGATGGTAAGGTGCTTCAACCCTTGGGCTTCATTCCCGAACCATGCTGGGTGTGAGATGCTTCGATCTCTGAGGCGCTTCGACCTCTGGGCTTCATTCCTGAACTGATTTGAGTTGATGGCGAGGTGCTTCGACCCCTGGGCTTCATTCCCGAACCATGCTGGGTGTGAGATGCTTCAATATCTGAGGCACTTTTACCTCTGGGCTTCATTCCCGAACTGAGTTGAGTTGACGGTGAGGTGCTTCAACCCATGGGCTTCATTCCCGAACCATGCTAGGTGTGAGATGCTTCGATCTCTAGGTGTTTCGACCTCTAGGATTCATTCCTGAACTAAATGGGTGATGCCGTTTTGGTCCATCCGTGTGACTCTTCAATCCACTGGGGAATGTTTCCATGATGATGAGGTGCTTCGTCCCCTGGGATTCTTACCTGAATTATGGATAATGTGGGCCTCGACCCTGGGATTTATCCCAAAGTTGTTGATAATATGGACCTCGACCCTAGTATTCCTTCCTGAACTGTTGAACCGATGGTTGTGAGGCACTTCGACCTCTGATTCGTCCTCACTCTCGAGGCTCCTTTCCATTCCTGGAGTTGCTCATCCTCGCCACTTTTTTCTTTTTCTTCAAAGCCTGCGAATACAAAACAAAGATTGTGTGTATGCGACGTGTATGCATGTATGCATGGATGCATTCCCTATTCCGATGGTTTTCTTTGTCATATTGGCTTGATGTTATCCTTGGTTAGGCCTTCCTTGTGCTCTTTGGTGCCCTTTGCCTATAAAAGTCTTTGGTCGCCCCATTGGCCTGCTTACAGTTTCCTCCCGTTAAGTCTACTCCGGTGATCGTTCAGTTCTCTTTGGTCCCATGGCTCAAGATCCCGTTGTGTTCCTTATTTGCAGGGTGGTAGACTGGTCACCCCCAGACTTGGCTCAACTTTAAACTTTTCGCTACCTGCACCGGGTCAATGTGGATTAAATCTTTTTGAAAGTGGCCCATCCTTTTGGGATACTGAAAATCATGTCTTCTGATTCCCTGATTTCGAAATATGCCCTCTCTCTGAGGAGTTTGCTACCATTCTCGGCTTGCATTTTTCTCTTACTACCCTTCTCAGATACTGAAAATCATGTCTTCCAATTCCTGAAGTTTTCCTTTGCTAATCAGAGGATGCGGAAAAGGTATTGCCTTGTGCTTCGTCCGTTGAGTTACAAGTCCTTTTCTATCTTTTGCCAAAGTTGTCCTTTCGGATTTTCAACTTAGCAGATTGCTCTATCTTGCCTGAGTCGCTTTTTTAGGTTTTCAACACAGCGAGCTAAAAAAATTTCTTTTTCCTCTTTTTTTTTTCTTTTTTTTTTGCATTTTTTTCTCTTTTTTTTTCATATCTGCCCTCATTCTCGAGGCTCTTTGGTCGTCCTCAATCCCGAGGTTGTTCTCCTCCTCTCCATTCCTGGAGTTCTTCGTCCCCCATTCCTGAGGCTGCTTTACTCCTCTCCATTCTTGGAGTTTTTCTCCTAGATCTCCTGACCTTGGTCCATCATCTAAGAAACAAAAGACGTGTGTAGGCACTGCATTTTTGCATGTAAGTCCCGATGATGAGCCTCGAATGGAGGCACTACCTTTTAAGTCATGGGAGTCACAGAAAACAGTCGTCGAAAAGGGAAAGTCAAGAGTTGACATATTTTGGTTTTGATTCGCTAAGTTCGCTCGGAGTTCGCTTGTTGAATCTTCATTTTGAGGTATATCTTTCGCCCGAAATCACCGCAAACCACTCTAAGCCCACCTAAACACCTAAATCCACATCCAAAGCCCATGAAACCAAGACAAATTAAGCACCAAGCCACCATCTAAGAAGCCCACGCCCATGCACACATTTTCACCCTTCCATTCACTATTCAAACATGATTTACCCTTCTACCAACTTACTTTAAACCATTGACTTCACTTTTACCATGGTATCAACTTTCCAAGCCGTTAAATGAATCAACCCCACTATAACCCACGTCCAAACCCCATTATTTGCCACCAATTCATGCATGATTTCCCCTCTCCACGTATATCAACCCATTTTATTCCATCAAACACAAAATGCCAAAACCCACCTCACTTTCCTAACAAACCAAAGCACTAACCAACAAATGATATTCCATTCATCAAAGAAAGCCCACACGCCCATTCCATACAATTATCAAAACAATTCCCTCCCAAACACCAAACAACAAACAATAATTCACAAAGCCACCAATCACCATCCTCCCCAAACACTAACCAACAAAAATAATTCCCTCACA
>SKCR01021418.1:0-140647 GCA_019454045.1 Zanthoxylum bungeanum | reverse complement strand
TTTATGCATGATTTAGTCGTTTAGTATGCCATTTATTTTTTATACATGATTAGGTTGTTTAGTATGTTATTTTTTATGCATGATTAGTTGATTATTTCCAAGCATGATTTAGTTATTTCTTTCGCATTAGGAACTTGATTATATCTCTTCTACGTTTTTGTTTAGATTATTATTTATTTACATTGCCATGCTTAGCGATTTATGTATGCATGAGATGTGTGCTTGCCGTTATTCGACTTACTTTAATACATGCAAACTTAGATATAGGTCGTATGCAAACTTAGATGTAGGTGTTGTTGCGTAGACTCGGTTATATTATTACATAAATCCGTTCATTACAAGTGGCATAAGTGAGAGATCATTCCGAACCCAACAGTTTGAGATCTTCCCTTGCGAGGGGTGAGAGCGGCCTTAAATCATTTTCCCAATTCATACTGGGTGGCGACTCCATGTTATTTCTCCGGTTTAGTTCCCCTGTGGGATTCCGTACTCCCGACTAGGCCGCGAGCCTAGAACAGCGTTGTAGGCACTGCATTTTTACATGTAAGTCCCTATGATGAGTCTCATTTAGAGGCACTACCTTTTAAGTCACGGAAGTCTCGGGAAACGGACGTCGGAAGGGAAAAGTCAAGAATTGATATTTTTGTTGGATTTAGTTCGCTTGTTTAGCTTCGGGTTTGCTTGTTGGACCTCTGTTTTAAAACACATCCCAAGCCCATTTCTCTCAAGCCCAATCCAAAATAATTAAACCATTTAAAAAACATGTCACAAATTAAATTAAAACCAATTAAATTAAATTAAATTAAATCCAATTGAAATCCAATTAAATTAAATTCCTAATTTAAATAAATCACTTCCTAATTTAAATAAATCACCTACCAATTTAAATATTTCCCCCACCAAAATACAATTATCCTTTCCTTTTTTAAATAATTAAATCCATCCCTAATTTAATTGATTTATTTCCTTTTCAAAACCCATTCATAACACTAATTGACAACTATAAAAATAACAAAAAATGCAACCCTAAGGCTCTAGATTCTCACAGCAATCATCAAACACAAATAAACAACCTTATTCACGCAATAGTAAACCACACAGCCACGCTTCTCACTACTCTCAAAACCTGAAGCCATTCACAACCCTCACGCACACACTCATCACACACAACCTTCATGCCTAAAGAACTTCATCACGCACCAAATAGCCCTCATAGTACCCCCTTCATCACGCCACAACAACCCTACTTCACGCAGTGACCATGCAGAAAACCGACACATAACAAGCACCAGCCCCACGAAGCAAAAGCCACCACTACTCATAAACAACCAGCCCTCCACGTGAAGCAATCAGCCACCCTCTCTCACAAACTGGCAACAAACAAGTAATACTTTTCACACCACACACCACACTCACGCCACTCAGCCCCTTCACGCATACACACTTCACAGCCACGAACCAGCCCTTAGCCCTTCAACCTGCTGCCTCTTTCTTCTCTTTACACGGTAATTCAACAAACCTTCATCTTTCTCATCTCACGACACATTAGGCTACACACTCACACACATGGCCACAAGAGATCTTACACGGCTGGCACTTTGAAACACACACACACTGACCAACACATACAGCAAATCACAAACACACACACTGACCAACAAAGCAACAAAATAACCCAAATAAACAGTCCCTAAAATAACCCAAATACAACCCCAAAAACAGCAGCCGAATAACCCAAAAAACAGTCCCTAAACACCACAAAACAGCCCCTGAAAACAGTGACTGAAAAAAACAGCAAAACAGCAGCGAAACAGAGTGAAAACAGTAGCCCGAGCGGTGAAACAGCGAGGAAAGATGTGAACCAGTGAACCAGAGGATTTGCGGAGCATCAACCCTTTTGACGACCGTGTACCGTACTTCCGAGAGATGATTTAAAAGGTTAGACCTGATGGTACTTTCTTATTTATTTTCATTCATCTTTTAATTGTTTTATTTATTTTCTTCGCATGAGAGTCGCTTGTGGATGCATGTTATGGCCTTTGAATGGATGGGAAAATGTGTCGTCTCTTGTGGTATATAGGATGGAAACCCAGACGTAAATTCTGTAGCCGAATCTGAATGGACGGTAGTGCGGTATGTACTTAGGAAACAACTCCACGTACCACTTGAGCAAACAGCAAATGTTTCACTTTGCTTTTGTATCTTGTTCGTTTAATATTTGCATTTTATTATTCCGCCATTTACGTTACGTACGTTGTGTGTTTATGTGTTGATGATATAGTGCGCATGGGCAAATCAAGTTGGATTAAAGGTCCTCCATTTTGAGGGATAAAAAGCCTAAGGGCTACCTTTGCCACGACGTTTTGCCGCGCCGGACGAAGTATGTTTGGTTGAATGGGAGATGTGTTTAACCGAGCATACGAAGTCCTATATTGTTGTCTTTATTTTTTATGCATTGTGATGTAATGCGCATGGGCTTATTATGTTGGTCTAAAGGTTCTCCATTTGGAGAAAGAAAAGCCTAAAAGGCTACCTTTACCACGTTATTTCGCCGCGCATTTAATTATTATTCCGCCATTTAATTTATGTACGTTGTGTGTTTGTGTATTGATGATATAGTGCGCATGGGCAAATCAAGTTGGATTAAAGGTCCTCCGTTTTGAGGGATAAAAAGCCTAAGGGCTACCTTTGCCACGACGTTTTGCCACGCCGAACGAAGTATGTTTGGTTGAATGTGAGATGTGTTTAACCGAGCATACGAAGTCCTATATTGTTGTCTTTATTTTATATGCATTGTAATATAATGCGCATGGGCTAACTAGGGTGGATTAAAGGTCCTCTATTCGAGGGAAACGCCTGAAGGCTACCTTTACCACAAGATTTTGCCGCGCCTTTTATTATGCCATTTACCCTTTGCATATCATTGCTTTATTTACGCATGCATTGCATTCTAGTGGGCATGGGCTAACTATGGTGGATTAAAGGTCCTCTATTCGAGGGAAATGCCTAAAGGCTACCTTTACCACGATGTTTGCCGCGCCGGACGAGGTGCACCCGATTGAATGTGTGATGTGTTCAATTGGGCACACGAGGTCCTACATTGTGTATTTGTTCAATCCATGCATTTGTTTGTGTCGTTTCAGATGCCATTTCTGTAATCTCGTTTGAACGCGTTTCCGAATGCTACACGAACGTATGCATTTTGTCTCAGTCCGTTCGAACGTGTTTACGAATGCTACTCGAACGCGCATGTATTTTATTTTTATCATGCATCAGGTCTTATCTTGTTCGAACGCGTTCTCGAATGCTATACGAATGCGAACCTTCTATTTACCGTTCGAACACGTTTTCAAAAGCTACATGAACGCATATACAGTGAACCGAGTCTTTTTCACTAGTGAACCCTGGGTTGATATATCGATGGATTTTGTGTTAGGTTTGCCTAGGACAAAGAGGGGTAGAGATTCAATCTTTGTTGTAGTTGATAGGTTTAGTAAAATGGCTCATTTCATTGCATGTCATAAAACCGATGATGCTACAAACATTGCAGATTTATTTTTCAGAGACATAGTGCGACTCCATGGTATACCTAGGAGTATTGTATCTGATAGAGATGTTAAGTTCCTTAGCCATTTTTGGAAGGTGTGGTTGGGCTAAACTAGGCACCAAACTATTGTATTCTACCACATGTCATCCACAGACTGACGGACAAACAGAGGTAGTTAATAGGACTTTATCTTCAATTATTGCGCACTAATGTTGGCAGAATTTGAAGAGTTGGGAAGATTGTTGCCATTTATTGAGTTTGCATATAATCGTAGCATTATTCTTCTACTTCATTTTAACCTTTTGAAATTGTTTATGGTTTTCAGCCACAACTCCATTGGATTTGAAACCCTTTGCTGTGATGAGCACGCGGGGCTCGAGGATGAAAAAAAAAGGAAGGCCGATTTGGTGAAGCACATGACATGAGAAAGCAAGAGGCAAATACCACACGAACCAAAAAGAATGAGCAATATGCTTTCTCATTGCTAATAAGGAAGAAAGCGTTTGTGGTACTTTCAGCCTGGAGATTGGTTTGGGTTTACACATGCGCTAGGAGGAGATTTCCTGAACAACGTAAATCTAAGCTACCAACCGAGAGGGGATGGTTCCATTTCAAGTTTGGAACAGATTTAATGAAAGCATACAAGCCTGGTGGATTTAAAAGGAAGTATATGTGTCTACATACATTTAATGTTTATGACTTAACTCTTTTGATGCAGGTACAGATTCGAGGTCGAATCCTTTTCAAGAGGGAGGTGACATGATCCAGGCAGACAACAAACCAAATGACGCATTACAAGTACCAGAAGGGCCAATTACGAGGCAGAGGACCAAAAGACTCAGAGAAGCAATGGCGGGATTAGTTCAGAGTTTTATGGCCGGCTGCAACCAACAAATAGAGGCGCATGTGGGCTTCGATGGAAAGGGCCCAAAGCCATTTCACTTGGCCCAAATCAGTTTAGAATAAAGCTTTTTAGGCTTTTAAAGACTTAAAGACTTGATATTTGTGTAATTTCGTTTTTAGGGGCATTATTGTCTTTATGCCTTTAGGGTTTCTTTTTGTAACAATATTTAAGCTTACTTTCTTCTTCATTTTAAAAAACCAACGAATTTGTAAACTCAAAAAGCTTAAAGCTTTGGCTATGGCCGAATTATTGTAAGGGAGGGATTCCCCTTTTCAAGTTTGAATCGACTTATCTAAGTTTTGGCAAACTTAGTGGCGTCTCCATTGCTAGCAAAACACTACAAGGATTCATCTTAAAGGTTCTCAAGGGCAAGTTCTTTGTGGGTCTTCTTTGTGGCCTTGGAAAGGTTTTGTTTCTACAAAATCATATTCGCGGTTCTTGGGGTTCTGTCCGTTGCTTGGGGTTTGCTTGGATTTCGAATCCAAGTGGGTTTCTTGTCATTTGGTATCTAGAGCTCAGGGTTCCAAGGTCTGATTTTTCTATCTTTCCTTTTGTTTGATTCTGTTTTTCTCTTGTTCTTTGTTATTTTCGTTTCAGTTCTTGTTGGATCTTGTTTCTGTTTTTTTTTTTTTGTTTATTTCTGGATCTGTTTTTGGTGTGTTTGTTCTTTGTTATTTTCGTTTCAGTCCTTGTTGGATCTTGATTCTGTTTTTGTTTTGTTTATTTCTGGATCTGTTTTTGGTGTGTTCTGCATATCAGTTCATTCCAGTTGCATATCAGTTCATCTTCATCACTTTTTCCAGTTCTGGGCTTCTGTTCTGTTCTTCCTATCAGTTCGTCATAGTCATTCTGTTCTTTAGCATATGTTTAAGAAATAAGCATGTTCTTGGCGGCTGTGTGTTTTGTTTCTAAACCCTAGTGAAGTGTGAAATCAGACCCTGAAAACTAAGTCTGAAATCAGACCTAAAACGTACCTTTGAAATCTGCCTCTGAAATCAGACTCTGAGTTCAGACCCTGAAACTTAACTATTGAATCAGCTCTGAGTTCAGACCTGAAACTTAACATTGAATCAGCTCTGAGATCAGACCCTGAAACTTAGCCTTGAAATCAGACCAGACCAGTAGCCTCTGAAATCAGACCCAGACCAGTAACCTCTGAAATCAGACCTAGACCTCTGAAATCAGACCCAGACCAGTAACCTCTGAAATCAGACCTAGACCAATAGCCTTGAAATCAGACCCTAACCAGTAACCTCTGAAAATTAGCCTCTGAATTCAGACCCTGAAATCAGACCCTTATTCGACTCTGAAATCAGACACTGACCAACAGCCTCTGAATTCAGACCATCATCAGACTCTGAAATCAGGCTTTGAAAACCAGCCTCTGAAATCAGAACCTAAATCAGCCTCTGAAATCAAATCAGAACCACATTTAGCATCTGACGTTATCAAAAAAAAAAAAGAAAAAAAAAAAGGGACTTGAGTGATAGTGATCACTTGAGCAGAAAAAAAAAAAAAAAAAAAGTAAAAAAGTGAATTTTTTTTGGTTGAATCTAGTTTGTTCCATATTATCATTTAGGTGCCCGTGGAGGGTATTCCATCAAAATTTCTATAGCGGTGCCAAATTTTCTCCCGAAATTGCATACGACCGTGAATTTGCATGCTTATTTTTTTTCCATTGTGCTAATTGTTTACTCCTTATTTCTAATACTCTAGCTTAAGTATTATTGATTGAGTCTCCGTCATCATTACTATTGTTCGCGTTTTGTTTCCGCCTGCCCTATATATATATATGTTGGGTCCTTTGTGTTTCATGCTGGCTTGAGGACTACATTTGGTTTGTATTCTTGGATTGAGTGTGATTCACATTTGAATTGAGGACGAACTCAAGAGTGGTAAAAGGCAGTGATTGTGAGCACAGTATCGGGTAAAAGCCAATAGAGTGCAAACACGAGTGGAGTGATATCATTCGAGTGTAAACACGTGAGATTGTGAGGATTTAGATATTTGTTTTACTTTCTTGTTATTTCTAATCTGTTTTTTAGTGTTGAGATGGCAGGTCTAACTACTGATGAAAAGCTTGAGGCTTTGGATAGGAAATTTACAGATATGATGGAGAACATGAATACTGCTTTGGAGAGATTGTCCAAGAGTGTCGAGAGTATTCAAACTGGTAGCGGTCCCAGAGTACCACCACCTCAGAATGTACCACCACCTCACAATGTACCACCTCGCCGTGTACCACCACAGTATGTACCACCAGATGAAGAGGAAGCTGAAAATGAGTTTGATGATTCTGATGGTTTTGATGATGTGGAGGAGAGATTTCAGCCTGGGCATGATAGGAGGCCTAATAGGAGGTTTGATAGGAGGAATGATAGAGGGATAGACGGTTTGATGATAGAGGTGCATTTGATGCCAGAAGAGGGGATTATGATCGGAGAGGATATGGTAGGCGAGGAGATGTAGATGGTGATCTAGGTAGCATCAAGATCAAGATACCAACTTTCCAAGGCAAGAATGATCCTGAAGCTTATTTGGAATGGGAAAAGAAAATAGAATTGATTTTCAACTGTCATCACTACTCAGACGAGAAGAAGATCAGTCTGGCAGCAATTGAGTTTACCGATTATGCTATGATTTGGTGGGATCAGCTTGTCTCTACTCGGAGGAGAAACTATGAGAGACCGGTTCAGACATGGGCAGAACTTAGGGGTCTCATGAGAAAGAGATTTATACCCAGCCATTACTATAGGGAGTTGTATCAGAAACTACAACATCTGTATCAGGGGACCAAAAGTGTTGAGGACTATTACACAGAGATGGAAGTTGCCATGATCAGGGCAAATGTAGTTGAGGATGCAGAAGCTACTATGGCACGGTTTCTAGGGGGCTTGAATAGAGAGATTGCAAACATGGTGGAGTTGCATCATTATGTTGATTTGGAGGATATGCTTCACATGGCTATCAAGATAGAAAGGCAACTCAAGAAAAAGTCAACATCCAGATTTGGTACTCAGGCTACTTCTGCATGGAAAGGGAAATGGGTTCCGAATGAGAAGCGAGATGGAGGCTTTGACAAGCCTAGAGGCGAATTCAGTGGAGGCTTTAATAAGCCTAGGGCCGAACCTAGTGCCAAGGGTAAAGAGGCTGCGGAACCGAGCAAAACTAGACCAAAACCTGAGGGTGCAGCTGCTAGAACTAAAGATGTCAAGTGTTTCAAGTGTTTGGGCATGGGACACTATGCTTCACAATGTCCCAATAGGCGTACCTTAGTGATTGATAAAAAGAGTGGAGAGGTGTACTCTACCGATAGTGAGGTTGAGGAGGAGATGCCAGAGTTGGAGGATGCTAGTGACCATGAGGGAGCTGCATACCCGCTGGATAACTTATCCTTAGTTGTCAAGCGTGCTTTGAGTGCACTTGTTGTAGAGGATGAGAGTGTGCAGCAGAGGGAGAACATATTCCATACTAGGTGCCGTGTGAATGGCAAGGGGTGTAGTATGATCATAGATGGGGGCAGTTGTACTAATGTTGCTAGCACAGCTTTGATTGAGCGATTGGGGTTGAGTTGCTTGAGACACCCGAAGCCTTACAAGTTGCAGTGGTTAAATGATTGTGGGGAGATAAGTGTGACAAAGCAGGTACTGTTGAGCTTTACCATTGGGCCATACACAGATGATGTCCTATGTGATGTGATACCGATGCATGCAGGACATATTCTTTTGGGCAGGCCGTGGCAGTTTGATAAGAAGGTTATTCATGATGGGTTCAAGAACAAGTACTCTTTCCAGCATAAGGGAAAACCCATTACATTATACCCACTTACACCTGCACAAGTCCATGAAGATCAGGTTAAGTTGCAACTTGAGCGTGACAAAGAGAGAGCGAAGGGAAACACCACCTTGGGTGAGACTAGTGAGAGTGGTGTATCTGGTGAGAAAAATAAGGCCAAGGCCGTGGGAGTTTCCAAGGGGAGTGTGAGTGAACGTAAGGGGAAACAAAAGAGAGAGTTAAAAAGAGTTTCTACATGGGAGGGTGGTGAAGCAAGGAAAGCATTCAAGGCTAGCAAGCTCATGTTATTGTTAGTCTATAAGGAGCCTCATATTTATTTTACTAACTCTGACCATTTGCTTCCTGTGTCTATTTCATCTCTTTTGCAGGATTACAGTGACGTACTGACAGAGGACATACCTAGTGGGCTTCCACCCATTAGAGGTATTGAACACCAGATTGACTTCATACCTGGAGCAGTCATTCCTAACAGACCGGCTTATAGGAGCAATCCCGAGGAGACAAAGGAGCTACAAAGGCAAGTACGGGAGTTGATGGACAAGGGGTATGTAAGGGAAAGCATGAGTCCTTGTGCAGTACCAGTGCTTCTAGTTCCTAAGAAAGATGGGACGTGGCGTATGTGCGTTGACTGCCGAGCTATCAACAATATTACGGTAAAGTATCGTCACCCCATTCCTAGGCTAGATGACATGTTGGATGAATTGCATGGTTCCAAAATTTTTAGTAAGATTGATTTAAAGAGTGGATACCATCAAATTCGCATGAGAGAGGGAGATGAGTGGAAAACTGCATTTAAGACTAAGTATGGCTTGTATGAATGGTTAGTTATGCCATTTGGTCTCTCAAACGCACCTAGCACATTTATGAGATTGATGAATCATGTTATGCGTGCATTTTTAGGTAAGTTTGTTGTGGTTTACTTTGATGACATCTTAGTTTATAGTAAAACAGTAGATGAGCATGTAATGCATTTGGAGCATGTACTTGATGTTTTACGAAAAGAACAATTGTATGCTAACTCTGACAAATGCACATTTTGCATGGATAGAATTGTTTTTCTTGGCTTTGTTGTGAGTGCAGATGGCATCGAGGTAGATGTGGAAAAGGTAAAGGCAATTCAGGAATGGCCTACACCAACTACAGTGACAGAAGTCCGAAGCTTTCATGGGTTAGCGAGCTTCTATAGGAGATTTGTCAAGGACTTCAGTAGCATTGCCGCGCCATTGACTGAGGTAGTAAAGAAGACAGTTGGTTTTCAATGGGGCGAGGCGCAAGAGCGAGCATTCCAGGACCTTAAAGCGAAGTTATGCAGTGCACCCATTTTAGCACTACCCAACTTCGAGAAGACATTTGAGATTGAGTGCGACGCATCAGGGTTAGGTATTGGAGCAGTTCTCATGCAAGAAAAGCGGCCAATAGCCTATTTTAGTGAGAAGCTGAATGGAGCAGCTTTGAGGTACCCCACGTATGACAAAGAGTTATATGCGCTTGTGAGAGCACTTGAGACATGGCAGCACTACTTGTGGCCTAAAGAGTTCGTGATCCACACCGACCATGAATCATTAAAACACTTGAAGGGTCAAGGTAAGCTGAATAAGCGACACGCAAAATGGATGGAATTCGTTGAGTCATTTCCATATGTTATACGCTACAAGCAAGGTAAAGAAAACATAGTGGCTGATGCATTATCTCGCAGGTATGTTTTACTTACTTCAATGCATGCACGGATGTTGGGATTTGATTTGATTAAGGAATTATATGAGTGTGATTCTGATTTTGGTGAGATTTATGCTACTTGTGCAAAGTCATCTTTTGGAAAGTTTTACATTCATGATGGATTCTATTTTAAACGAACATGTTGTGTGTTCCTGCTTGTAGTATGCGTGAGTTGCTTGTGAAAGAAGCGCATGGGGGAGGTTTGATGGGGCATTTTGGGATTACTAAGACTTTAGCTATTTTACATGAGCACTTTTATTGGCCTAAAATGAAACGTGATGTTGAGCGTATTTGTGATAAGTGTCTAACATGTAAGCATGCTAAATCTAAATTAATGCCACATGGTTTGTATACTCCTTTGCCTGTACCTAGTGAACCCTGGGTTGATATATCGATGGATTTTGTGTTAGGTTTGCCTAGGACAAAGAGGGGTAGAGATTCAATCTTTGTTGTAGTTGATAGGTTTAGTAAAATGGCTCATTTCATTGCATGTCATAAAACCGATGATGCTACAAACATTGCAGATTTATTTTTCAGAGACATAGTGCGACTCCATGGTATACCTAGGAGTATTGTATCTGATAGAGATGTTAAGTTCCTTAGCCATTTTTGGAAGGTGTTGTGGGCTAAACTAGGCACCAAACTATTGTATTCTACCACATGTCATCCACAGACTGACGGACAAACAGAGGTAGTTAATAGGACTTTATCTCAATTATTGCGCACTATAGTTGGCAAGAATTTGAAGAGTTGGGAAGATTGTTTGCCATTTATTGAGTTTGCATATAATCGTAGCATTCATTCTTCTACTTCATTTTCACCTTTTGAAATTGTTTATGGTTTTCAGCCACTAACTCCATTGGATTTGTTACCTTTGCCTGTTGATGAGCACGCGGGGCTCGATGGAAAAAGGAAGGCCGATTTGGTGAAGCACATACATGAGAAAGCAAGAGAGCAAATACAACGAAAGAATGAGCAATATGCTTCTCATGCTAATAAGGGAAGAAAGCGTGTGGTATTTCAGCCTGGAGATTGGGTTTGGGTACACATGCGCAAGGAGAGATTTCCTGAACAACGTAAATCTAAGCTACAACCGAGAGGGGATGGTCCATTTCAAGTTTTGGAACGGATTAATGACAATGCATACAAGCTGGATTTACAAGGTAAGTATAATGTGTCTGCTACATTTAATGTTTCTGACTTAACTCCTTTTGATGCAGGTACAGATTCGAGGTCGAATCCTTTTCAAGAGGGAGGGGATGACATGATCCAGGCAGACAACAAACCAAATGACGCATTACAAGTACCAGAAGGGCCAATTACGAGGCAGAGGACCAAGACCAAAAGACTCAGAGAAGCAATGGCGGGATTAGTTCAGAGTTTTATGGCCGGGCAACCAACAAATAGAGGCGCATGTGGGCTTCGATGGAAAGGGCCCAAAGCCATTTCACTTGGCCCAAATCAGTTTAGAATAAAGCTTTTTAGGCTTTTAAAGACTTAAAGACTTGATATTTGTGTAATTTCGTTTTTAGGGGCATTATTGTCTTTATGCCTTTAGGGTTTCTTTTTGTAACAATATTTAAGCTTACTTTCTTCTTCATTTGAAACAACCAACGAATTTGTAAACTCAAAAAGCTTAAAGCTTTGGCTATGGCCGAATTATTGTAAGGGAGGGATTCCCCTTTTCAAGTTTGAATCGACTTATCTAAGTTTTGGCAAACTTAGTGGCGTCTCCATTGCTAGCAAAACACTACAAGGATTCATCTTAAAGGTTCTCAAGGGCAAGTTCTTTGTGGGTCTTCTTTGTGGCCTTGGAAAGGTTTTGTTTCTACAAAATCATATTCGCGGTTCTTGGGGTTCTGTCCGTTGCTTGGGGTTTGCTTGGATTTCGAATCCAAGTGGGTTTCTTGTCACATGTTATGGCCATTAGAATGGATGGGAACAATGTGTCGTCTGCTGTGGTAATAGGATTGGAACCCAGACGTAAATTATATAGCGAATCTGAATGGACGGTAAGTGCGGGGGTCTGTACTTAGGAAACAACTCCACGTACCACTGAGCAAACCAGCAAAATGTTCACTTTGCTTTTGTATCTGTTCGTTTAATATTGCATTTTATTTTTATTCCGCATTACGTTACGTACTTGTGGGTTTAGGTGTTGATGATATTTAGTGCGCAGGGGCAAATCAGTGGATAAAAGGTCCTCCATTTTGAGGGATTATAAAAAGCCTAAGGGCACCTTTGCCACGAGTTTTTGGCCGCGCCGGACGAAGTTGTTGGTTGAATGGGAATGTGTTAACGAGCTACGAAGTCCTATATTGTTGTCTTTATTTTTATATTGCATTGTGATTGTAATGCGCATGGGCTTATTATGTTGGTCTAAGGTTCTCCATTTGGAGAAAGAAAAGCCTAAAAGGCTACCTTTACCACGATATTTCGCCGCGCATAATTATTATTCCGCCATTTAATTTATGTACGTTGTGTGTTTGTGTATTGATGATATAGTGCGCATGGGCAAATCAAGTTGGATTAAAGGTCCTCCGTTTTGAGGGATAAAAAGCCTAAGGGCTACCTTTGCCACGACGTTTTGCCACGCCGAACGAAGTATGTTTGGTTGAATGTGAGAGTGTTTAACCGAGCATACGAAGTCCTATATTGTTGTCTTTATTTTATATGCATTGTAATATAATGCGCATTGGCTAACTAGGGTGGATTAAGGTCCTCTATTCGAGGGAAACGCCTGAAGGCTACCTTTACCACAAGATTTTGCCGCGCCTTTTATTATGCCATTTACCCTTTGCATATCATTGCTTTATTTACGCATGCATTGCATTCTAGTGCGCATGGGCTAACTATGGTGGATTAAAGGTCCTCTATTCGAGGGAAATGCCTAAAGGCTACCTTTACCACGATGTTTGCCGCGCCGGACGAGGTGCACCCGATTGAATGTGTAATGTGTTCAATTGGGCACACGAGGTCCTACATTGTGTATTTGTTCAATCCATGCATTTGTTTGTGTCCTTTCAGATGCCATTTCTGTAATCTCGTTTGAACGCGTTTCCGAATGCTACACGAACGTATGCATTTTGTCTCAGTCCGTTCGAACGCGTTTACGAATGCTACTCGAACGCGCATGTATTTTATTTTTATCATGCATCAGGTCTTATCCTGTTCGAACGCGTTCTCGAATGCTATACGAATGCGAACCTTCTGTTTACCGTTCGAACACATTTTCAAAAGCTACATGAACGCATATACAGTGAACCGAGTCTTTTTCATCATATTTCATGCATGATTGCTTCTTGGGTGATTTCTCTTGCATTATGTAATTAATCATATCATTCCATTATTGACACTTTTACTGTTGTCATCTATTTGTATTCTCGCATTTATATATTTGATGTGTTCGTGAGATTGTGTTCAAGCATGATTAGGTCGTTAGTATGTTACTTGTTTCTTAAAGCATGATAAGGTCGTTAGGATGTTACTTGTTTCTTAAGCATGATTTATTCATTAGCACGTTATTCCTCTATGCATGATTTGGTCATCTTCTTTCACAATAGGCGTTCAATTTACGTTTATGTTTAGGTTGTTATTTATCTTTCGTGTTTGATGATTCAACATGTTCATGAGATTATTGTGTGATATCGTATGTTTGTCGTCATGATGATTTATTTTATACATGCGAACTTAGGAATAGATTATCCTTGGAAATATATATTGCTTAGGCTTGGTTAGATTATTGCACAAATCATAACATTACAAGTGACATAAGTAAGAGACCATTCTGAACCCAACGGTTTGAGGTCTTCCCTTGCGAGGGGTGAGTGCGGCCTTAAATCATTTTCCCGGTTCACAACGGGTGGCGACTCCATGTTATTTCTCCGGTTTAGTTCCCCCGTGGGCTACTCCGTACTCCCGACTGGGCCGCGATTCTGGGACAGCGTAGCCGATTTCTGTGTCCTACAGTCTGGCGACTCCATTGGGGATAGAGAATCGGCCTCGAAATAATGTCTTGTAATGTTTGTGATTTGTGCTTTAAGTTAACCGTGTCTATTATGGGTTGATGGGGTCTAATCAAAGGCATTGTTATGGCTAGGTGATGGTTTGGTGTCTTCCTTCATTCACTACCTTTCTATAAGGAAAAGCTGTGAGGGCACCTAGATAATCATTAACCGTAGCTTGTTGTGACAGACTAATTTGGAGGACTTGTTGTTTATTCCTGTCACCAAGGCGATAAGAGCCTAAGAGACTTGGGTATTTAAGAGAGTTCGCTCCACCCTCTCTATAGGGAATCTACAATGGGAAATCCATTTGACAGTTAGTCACACACCGTAACTCGTTGGCACGTACCTTAAGGTATAAAAAATGTGCACTCACTTGGTCGCTTGAAACCTTGAGTGGGGAGTCCTTGTTGTGGGCAATCTTTCGTCAGCGAGAGCCTTAGTCCACACTCCCGTAAACCCACGTGTGAACCTTAATCGTAGAACTGGTAGAAATCATTTCCTTATGTTTATGTTTGGGACCATTGTCATTTGGATCCGGTTGGACTTCTTGTCAAGAAATGCGAACTTGTTGGGCTATTTAAACTGGGACGAGTTCGTATCTTATGACAATTGGGCCAAAACGCTTTGAAATGCCGATGGGCCACTCTATAGAAATTGTTTCTTTATGCTTGTGTTTGGGCCCCTTATCATTTGAAGTCGTTTAGCCATGTTATCGCAAAGTGTAAACCTGTTGGGCCTTTTCAACTGGGACAAGTTTGCACCGCGCAATGGCGTGGTTAAATGCTTTAAAATGATAATGGGCCAACCTATACATTCTATACATCTCATGCATCATATGCACGCATACATGCTAATATATGGTTTTAAAGACACCATAGATTCCCGTTGGGTAAGGGAAGAGGGAAGACTCACCAAGAGACCGATAGCAAACATGAGTGAATCAGAGAATGAGGTATCCCGTATGGATCAGTTTGAGAACAGTCTCACCAAGATTACTGAACAGTTACAAGCTTTGACTGTTGCTGTGGCTAATATGGCTGTGCCCCGTGCTGGGGGAAATTCTGAGAATGTGAGGCGTGAGGAGCCTCCGAATGGGTTGGGGGATGATATCCCCACTTTTGATGATGACATGGCAGAATATGCGACAGGAAGAATGATTGGGTCTCAGGCAGAATTTCAGAAGCTTCGGGATCAGGTAGAAATGGTTACCCACAAAATGAGGGGTAAACATGAAGAGTTGTTAGATTATGAGGCAATGACCTTTGAAGAACAGTTGTCAGCTCAGTTCAAGATGTCTGATATGGCCAAGTTCAATGGGAATGGGGACCCGAGGGTCCATCTTCGACAATATGTTTCAGTTATGAGTTCAGTAGGCGTGTCACAGCGCCAATTGCAGAAAATGTTTGGAATGTCACTTGATGGGCGGGTAGGGTATAGTATGGTATCATAACCTGGAAAGAAAGGTTAAGGAAGACTGGAGGGAACTGGCTGAAGCTTTTCTGAAGCAATATGTTACAGATTTGGAAATTGATTTATCACTCCGTGATTTGGAGAACACTAAGTAGTACCCGGAAGAAAGCTTCAAGGAGTATGTAGACCGCTGGAGAAGCCAGCTTCTGAAAATGTAGACTCGGCCTTCGGAGAAGGACCAAATAAAGATGATCATCAAAGGTACCAAGTCTTCCATCTATGGCAAGTTGAGGAGGATGACCTCCATGATTACAGATTTTCGATAGCTGAGGGAAACTATCATGGATATTGAAGACGAGGAAGCCGAGAATCGAAAGTTTTATAGTCTGAATAGGAGGACTGTTGGAGGATCCTCAGATGCTAAGCCTGTTTCTGCTGAAGTTACTGCCATTAAGAACCGACGGTTTTCCAAGCTGGGCAGACCTTTATCCAAAGTGCTTGAGAAATTGACAAGTCAAGGACTCTTAAAACCCTTGGAGCCTAAAATACTCCCAAATCCTCCCACACCACACCTCAACATGAACCGTTATTGTCGCTTCCACCAGCATCACGGTCATGATACCAATAGATGTGCTCACCTCAGATATGAAATCCAAGACCTCATAGACTCCCATAAGATACCTGACCCTGAAAAAGAACAGCCCAATACAAATCATAACCCTTTACGTGACTATCACTCTATCCCACCGCCTACCTACATGATTAGCTCCGGCCTACCCGAAAGCTTTGTCCTCCAAACTTTCAACCACCAAATTTCTTGCATGAGGATATGGGATGACGACAGTGAAGAACCATAGGCCAAGGAAGAAGGCGATGTCGTGGATGATGAAGTTGTTCTCCCTAATTTATTTGATCCTGCATTTTTAAAAAAGACATTGATTTTGTCTAGTTGTTCCAACATTTTCTTAATGATAATAAAGATGTTCATTTTGCTTACCTGCCGGAGTCTCTTCCTTTCAACCTGCAACATGAGTATATTTGACAAAAGCATTCAACCCTGGTACTATGATAACTCAGCGATGTTTAGAACACGGGGAATCCTTGGAAGAAGCAAGCAGAAAAGATAGGATAGCCATTTAGAAAATGGGAAATGGGGCAGTAAGACTATCAGACTTGGAAGGGAATGAGTTCACCAAGCCGATCAACGTAGACAGATTGAAACAGTACTTTGCTTGAGGAAGGGAAGACCGAGCAGTCACCAAGAGAATTGGCGGAAGACCTAACCCAACGAAATATGAAACTCATTCATGCAAGCATGCATACATGTAACACACTTCCATTCTTTTTATGTTTTGTGTTTGTTTTGTATTCACAGGTTTCGAAGAAGGAAAAGAGAAGGCGGAAAAGACAAGCCAATCAGAAGTGACAACATTGCATCAGTCTCAGGAATGAATTAGAATCAGTATCAGTTGAGGGCGAGCCCCACATCAGTATCAGTTGAGGGAGAGGCCCATATCAGTGTCAATCTGGGGGCGAGGCCCACATCGGTATCAGTTTGGGGGCGAAGCCCACATCATCATCAATCTGGGGGCGAGGCCCACATCAGTATCAGTTGAAGGCGAGGCCAATATCAGTATCAATCTAGGGATGAGTACCGAGGGCGAGGCCCACATCAGTATCAATATCAGTTTTGGGGATAAGTCACGGGGGCGAGGCCCACGTTAACATCAATATCAGTATTACCAGGTATGGCACTCTGGGGGCGAGTCCTACGTCAGCATCAGTATCAGTATTGCCAGGTATGGCACTCTGAGGGCGAGTCCCACATCAACATCAGTATCAGTTTCGTCGGGTATGGCACTCCAGGTATGGAGATATCACTGCGATACTCTGGGTATGGAGACGCAACCGCGACGCCTCGGGTATGAGGTTTAGCATGCCGGGTATGCACTCCGGGTATGGAGATATTACTACGACACTCTAGGTATGGAGACGCAACCGTGAGGCCTCGGGTATGAGGTTTAGCATGTCGGGTATGGCACTCCGGGTATAAAGATATTACTGCGACACTCTGGGTATAGAGACGCAACCGCGACGCCTCGGGTATGAGGTTTAGCATGCCGGGTATGGCACTCCGGGTATAGAGATATTACTGCGACACTCTTGGTATGGAGACGCAACCGCGAGGCCTCGGGTATGAGGTTTAGCATGCCGGGTATGGCACTCCGGGTATGGAGATATCACTGTGACACTCTGGGTATGGAGACACAACCGCGATACCTCAGGTATGGGGTTTAGCACGCCAGGTATGGCGCAACCAAAATCAACTCAACACAACAGGCAAGTCACGTGGCAGCTGGCGAGCCAGGTAAGTAGAAATGCATTGCATAACTTTGATAAGATTGTCATTGTCACACACTGCACAAGTCCCATCAAAGTGGGGGCGACTGTAGGCATTGCATTTTTGCATGTAAGTCTATATGATGAGTCTCATTTAGAGGCACTACCTTTTAAGTCACGGAAGTCGCGGGAAACGGACGTCGGAAGGGAAAAGTCAAGAATTGACATTTTTGTTGGATTTAGTTCGCTTGTTAGCTTCGGGTTCGTTTGTTGGACCTCTGTTTTAAAAAACATCCCAAGCCCATTTCTCCCAAGCCCAATCCAAAATAATTAAACCATTTAAAAAACATTTCACAAATTAAATTAAAAGCAATTAAATTAAATTAAATCCAATTGAAATCCAATTAAATTAAATTCCTAATTTAAATAAATCACTTCCTAATTTAAATAAATCACCTACCAATTTAAATATATTCCCCCACCAAAATACAATTATCCTTTCCTTTTTTAACTAATTAAATCAATCCCTAATTTAATTGATTATTTCCTTTTCAAAACCCATTCATAACCCTAATTGACAACTATAAAAATAACAAAAAATGCAACCCTAAGGCTCTAGATTCTCTCGGCAATCATCAAACATAAATAAACCCTATTCACGCCATAGTAAACCACACAACCACGCTTCTCACTACTCTCAATACCTGAAGCCATTCACAACCCTCACGCACACAATCATCACACACAACCTTCACGCCTAAAGCACTTCATCACGCACCAAATAGCCCTCACAACACCGCCTTCATCACGCACCAAATAGCCCTCATAGTACCCCCTTCATCACGCCACAGCAACCCTACTTCACGCACTGAGCATGCAGAAAACTGACACATAACAAGCACCAGCCCCACGAAGCCAAAAGTCACCACTCCTCATAAACAACCAACCATCCACGTGAAGCAATCAGCCACCCTCTCTCACAAAATGGCAACAAACAAGTAAGACTTTTCACACCACACTCACACTCATGCCACTCAGCCCCTTCAGGCATACACACTTCACAGCCACGAACCAGCCCTTAGCCCTTCAACCTGCTGCCTCTTTCTTCTCTTTACAAGGTAATTCAACAAACCTTCATCTTTCTCTTCTCACGACAACTAAGGCTACACACACACACACATGGCCACAAGAGATCTTACACGGCTGGCACTTTGAAACACACACACACTGACCGACACATACATAAAATCACAAACACACACTGACCAACAAAGCAACAAAATAACCCAAATAAACAGTCCCTAAAATAACCCAAATACAGCCCCCAAAAAAAGCAGCCGAATAACCCAAAAAACAGTCCATAAACACCAAAAAACAGCCCCTGAAAATAATGACTGAAAAAAACAGCAAAACAGCAGCGAAACGGAGTGAAAACAGTAGCCCGAGAGACGTGAACCAGGAGGAGTTGCGGAGCATCAACCCTTTCGACGACCGTGTACCGTACTTCCGAGAGACGATTTAAAAGGTTAGACCTGATGGCACTTTTCTTAATTATTTTCATTCATCTTTTAATTGTTTTATTTATTTTCTTCGCATGAGAGTCGCTTGTGGATGCATGTTGTGCCTTTGAATGGATGGGAAAATGTGTCGTCTCTTGTGGTATATAGGATGGAAACCCAGACGTAAATTCCGTAGATGAATCCGAATGGATGGTAGTGCGGTCTGTACTTGGGAAACAACTCCACGTACCACTTGAGCAAACGGCACATGTTTCACTTTGCTTTTGAATCTTGTTCATTTATTATTTGCATTTTATTATTCCGCCATTTACTTTATGTATGTTGTGTGTTTATGTGTTGATGATATAATGCGCATGGACAAATCAAGTTGGATTAAAGGTCCTCCATTTTGAGGGATAAAAATCATAAGGGCTACCTCTGCCACGATGTTTTGTCGCGCCGGACGAAGTATGTTTGGTTGAATGTGAGATGTGTTTAACCGAGCATATTAAGTCATATATTGTTGTCTTTATTTTTTATGCATTGTGATGTAATGCGCATGGGCTTATTACGTTAGTTAAAGGTTCTCCATTTGGAGAAAGAAAAGCCTAAAAGGCTACCTTTACCACGATACTTCGTCGCGCCTTTTATTATTCCGCCATTTACTTTACGTACGTTGTGTGTTTGTGTATTGATGATATAGTGCGCATGGGCAAATCAAGTTGGATTAAAGGTCCTCCGTTTTGAGGGATAAAAAGCCTAAGGGCTACCTTTGCCACGGCGTTTTGCCACGCCGAACGAAGTATGTTTGGTTGAATGTGAGATGTGTTTAACCGAGCATACGAAGTCCTATATTTTTGTCTTTATTTTATATGCATTGTAATATAATGTGCATGGGCTAACTAGGGTGGATTAAAGGTCCTCTATTCGAGGGAAACACCTGAAGGCTACCTTTACCATGAGGTTTTGCTGCGCCTTTTATTATGAAATTTACCCTTTGCATATCATTGCTTTATTTACGCATGCATTGCATTCTAGTGCGCATGGGCTAACTAGGGTGGATTAAAGGTCCTTTATTCGAGGGAAATGCCTAAAGGCTACCTTTAGCATGATGTTTGCCTCACCGGACGAGGTGCACCCGATTGAATGTGAGATCTATTCAATTGGGCACACGAGGTCCTACATTGTGTATTTGTTCAATCCATGCATGTGTTTGTGTCGTTTCAGATGCCATTTCTGTAATCTCGTTCGAACGTGTTTCCGAACGCTACACGAACGTATGCATTATGTCTCAGTCCGTTCGAACGTGTTTACGAACGCTACTCGAACGCTCATGCATTTTGTTTTTATCATGCATCAGGTCTTATCCATTCGAACACGTTCTCGAACGCTATACTAACGCAAACCTTTTGTTTACCGTTCTAACGTATTTTCAAACGCTACACGAACGCATATACACTGAACCGAGTCATTTTCATCACATTTCTTGCATGATTGCTTCTTGGGTGATTTCTCTTGCATTATGTAATTAATCATATCATTCCATTATTGACACTTTTACTGTTGTCATCTATTTGTATTCTCGCATTTATCTATTTGATGTGATCGTGAGATTGTGTTCAAGCATGATTAGGTCGTTAGTATGTTACTTGTTTCTTAAAGCATGATTAGGTCGTTAGGATGTTACTTGTTTCTTAAGCATGATTTATTCATTAGCACGTTATTCCTCAATGCATGATTTGGTCATCTTCTTTCGCAATAGGCGTCCACTTTACATTTATGTTTAGGTTGTTATTTATCTTTCGTGTTTGATGATTCAACATGTTAATGAGATTATTGTGTGATATCGTATGTTTGTCATCATGATGATTTATTTTATACATGCGAACTTGGGAATATATTATCCTTGGAAAGATATGTTGCTTAGGCTTGGTTAGATTATTGCACAAATCATAACATTACAAATGTCATAACTAAATGACCATTTCGAACCCAATGGTTTTAGGTCTTCCCTTACGAGGGGTGAGTGCGGCCTTAAATCATTTTCCCGGTTCACACCGAGAGGCGACTCCATGTTATTTCTCCGGTTTAGTTCCCCCTTGGGCTACTCCGTACTCCCGACCGGACCGCGAGCCTGGGACAGCGTCGCCAATTTCTGTGTCCTATAAGCGTCGTCAATTTATGTGTCCTACACATATAGTAAAAGAATTCATATTATAGAAACTATTTATTTTATTCATAATAAAATATTTATATCAGTATTTACAAGGAAATACAAGAGAAATTGGCGCTCAAAGTACCAACACTAACACAAGTGTCATGTGATAAGCTTTTGAAGTGTAGGATTTGGGATTAATATTTTATTTGTCGTGCTGAGCACGCTATTTGTAAATATTAAATAAATGTTTGACTTTTTATGATGTTGTGGGCAGAGCCCTTGAGTGTTGATAGAATATGTTGGCACGGAGCCCTTAGGTAATGTTTTTGATGTGTTGGTGTTGACATGAGGTCCATTTGGATATATGTTGTTTATTTCAGGATTTTTTTTATGCTGGATTGAGATCCAGGTTGTCCGATTTTAGATTACATCATGCCGGATTTTCATAAATTTAGAGGCTTATGGAGATGGGTTAATTTTGCCTCATGCCGGTAGTATCCTGGCTTTGGCGAGGTGTTATAGTTATGGTATCAGAGCAAAGGTTAGGGTGTCGGTGACTGCTGCTACAGGGTATCTGATCGTCTGAGTAAGTTTTCTGTTGCGTATAGAGCATATAAGTCATACGTTTGTTATTTGATTTGAATTCTATTATAAGTATGATGTGCTATGATTTTGATTGATATTGATTATTCGAATTATTGGTACATGTTTGTATGTTATGAATATATGTATGTGTATAGGTACATTAAGTTAAAAGTATGTTGTTCGTATATGTATATGTATAAGTAAATAATGTGAATTTGAGGTGTTTTGAGGTATGAGAGATTTTATGATGTTGATAGTTTGAATTATGAACTGATATTTTGAACCATGTTTTGAAAACTTGGTATTTGATTTTTAGCACAAAAGTGTTTTGAAAAGAAAGAAAGAAAGAAAGAAATTTTTAAGGTGTTTTGATTTTGATTATAAAGGATAAAGAAAATATTTCCGCCTCGACGCTTGATTCACTTTTTCATGTTTTGAGATTTATCGATATGTTTCCGTCAGGGTGCTTGATATTATGTTTCTGTCTCGATGCTCGAAAATGATTTTGATGTTTTTAAAATTGTAAAACTTATTTCCGTCGAGACGCTCAAAAATCTATTTCCGCCACGGTGCTTGATGATTTTACGTTTTGACTCTCCGTGGTGCTTGTATATGTTCCGTTCCGGATTGGCCCCCGAGGCACTAGTTATTGGGTCCAGACCATCAGAAAAATGACTAGCCCACTACCATGTCGGCATGGTCCGTACACTATCCACTCTATGCGCGCGACTGCATAGTGGACGATCGCTATGTATTTTGAGAAATTTTCATTAAAGATTTATTTTTGATTTACACATTTATGTTTTTTTGGGGCGGGCGATAATGATTTCAAAAGAACGACATTATGATTTTGATGCATTTCGGTATTGTTTATGATATTTTACCATATGATATGTTTTTATCATGGTGCTTGATGATATTATGTTTTTGACCCTCCGTGATGCTTGTATAGGGGTTTGTCAAACTGCAGTGGGCCGACCCGACCCTCTATCGACAGGGGATCATTTCGTTCATTGTCCGATCTGTGCGCGCGATTCGAGCATTAGGCGCTTATTTATGTTTCATCCAGTGAGTATTGATGGATGCTCAATATGGATTTACGATAATGGATTTTGAAACTGATTTTATTTACAGTAAAAGAGTTTTTCAAATATATTTTTGAAATGATTTTTGAAAGATTATATTTTACGTTTTCTATTTTTAATGATGACAGAGATAGACAAATTTCAGACTATCAATATCACAAGAGTACTATGATTATATGTCACTTTTGGCTGTGATAGTGGAAATATTGGTTAATATAAAAGAGTATGTTCGTTATAAGAATACGTATGTAGTTTATGGTTAGAGACCGATCTTTTGAGTATTGCGATGGCTATATATACTATGTTATTAGCCATACAAAGTTGTATGTGTGATGGGATATATACGCATGTAAATTTTGATATCGACACCGTTTACATATATGATATGGAATAACATGATGCGAAATGAATTTTAAGTCTCCGTTTTGATATTGTATTATATTGCGTGTAGAGAACATGTGTTATGTTCCTCGTTTCGGGTGATGTATGTGATTGGCTATATAGAATCTATGTATGACTTTCTTTTTTTGTGGATGGATGAGTGTGAAATGGTTTGAGGGTGTTTTTATGAATGCGTGTGAAATAAGATGATAAGTTTGATGTGTTATTGTTATAAAATGTATGATTCGATGCTTTTTGTTTTGGAAATAATATAGTTTGTATTGGTGTATGAAATACATAACTTTTGAAAATGGTGTAAAGTGAGGTGACTTCTGAATACATATAAGATGGTAATGTATGTACGATCGGTTACGAATGATCAGACATAAGCACAGAGAAATTTCAAGGACGAAAATTTTATAAGGAGAGGAGATGTAATATCCCGGGTTTTTCGGAACAGGGAAAATTTTCGAATTAAAGTGAAAGATTTGGAAAGGGATGGTATTCGAAAATTATACTTCATGTGTTAGAAAATAGGTGGGAATATTTTAAAGTGAAGTTTGGTCACGTTGGAAAACGCGTGATTTCAAGAACCGGTTACATAATTTCTGATTTTATCGTTATATGCATAAATATTTCTTTTTTCGGTTATAAAGATAGCAAATGAACTCCGATTGAGTTGATTTTTGAACCATCGGACTCATTTTTCCGAGAGAATAATTTTCATGTTGAACAATTTTTGAAATTTACATCAGAAGGGCTTCAAAATGCGAAATTTCTAGAAAGTTCCATGACAGGGGCTTGATTATAATTTTCAGGGCCCAAAATGTAAATTTCAGAAACTTCACTATAAAGACCCATTGTTTTCAAAAATTGCCAAAATGGCAAAGTAATTATAAATCCCCCACACCCCCCAAAACACGTTATCTGCATCGCTGGTCAAGCCGACGGCCTGCCAGCCACCGCCGACAGGCGCGACCAGATAGGGGGTGCGTCGGCCTCCCCCTTCACCTTGAGGTGGCTAGCGGCAGCCTCCTGGTCACCGGAAAATGACAGTAATGAGGTAGAAATACACGGGCTTGGGTTTCTCGATCCTGGCTCATCACTTCCTTTCACGGCCCAAGCCATATGTCAAATTGAAGCTCTCAGAGAGTACTACAAGATGACAGTGACGATTCTTCTGATTCGTGCTCGATTGCACAGGAAATGAGGGTGTAATATTCAGATGAATAGTGACACATGGTGAACAGTAGTTCCGATCGAAATTCTGTCGATTCCAACGCATTCGTGGGATCGTTTAGAGTCTGTATATGGCCTCGAAATCTTGGTAAGTCCTCCCGGTAGAAATCCACAAATTTCAAGTTTATAGTTAAATGTTCGGATGTATCCAGTAGATTCTTATAGTAGAGTATTGATATAAATTGAATTGTTTGAGTGTTAGTATATTGAATATGAGCATTCGGTAGAATCCGAGTGAAAACGGAACGAGTTTGATCGATCCGATAGAATATGTAAGTTTTCGGTAAGAGTGGGTTTTTGCGTATAAAGATGTGTTTTGGTTTTGATGATAGTTACAAGTTATTTATGATATTACGAACATGTTTGGATAAATTCGGGTAGGTTCGGAGGGTTCGGGACCCTTCCATATCGTTTACGGAAACTTTCTCGAAAATTTTTTCCAAAAGCACGTAAACCGAGAATTTAAGTTAACCGACCATTTAGGTTAGTTTATCATGATGTTTTAAGAGTAATGGAACTGAAAACATTGAAAACAGATTTGATTTGGTTTTCCAGAAAGTTCCGGAATTTTATCGTAGTTATTCGAGAACTCCGTAAGTCGTGTTTCTGATGATGTTTCGTCATTTATTTTGGCAGACTTCACTAGGACCTGGAGTGCTCGTGAAGCTAGGAAAGTAACCCATGCGATGAATACTTGAAAGTTGATTTATGTTTATATATATATATATATAGAAATGATTGAAGTGTTTAGGTTATGACGAAAATAGATAAGAGATGGTATTGAGAAATAAGTGCAAGACTATGTATGGTTAAGTAATCAACCATCACATGTATGGATTTTTGGTTATTGATATGCTATAAAGTGAAGTAATTGATGAGCTCAATGTCTATATACATGTATTTATGTATGTAAGTGTATGAATGTCTAATGGCATGTATATGTATACGTACATGAAAAAGTATATGTATAAGTATTGATACACGTATTTATATTGGTAGTTGATGATATGCCATGGATAATGTATGGTAGATCGTCAAAAGGAATAAGTCATGTTTTCTAAATTTATGTTTGTACGTGTAGATGTGTGTTATTGGAATAAGTTTATTAATGACTAATGCATATTATCTAGTGGTATAGAGGTTGGGTTGGTATAAGCTAAGTCTTTTCCGAGGGATGGAAGTTCGTGACTGATTGGATACGTATATGAATAGTGAATGTTGACTGATAAGTAAATAATATGATTTATCGATAAATGAAGAGATGTGAGGACTGTGAGAGATATGAGATTTGATTTCGTAATAAGGTGTATATTCATATGTTTGAAATATATGTATGTATATGAGTATTTGAATGATATTTGGATTATTTGTCGTGTATGTGCTTATGTATGAAAAGTCATATGATAAGTTTATGTTATATGGTTCAAACGTCTGTGTGTATGTTCGATTACATGATTCGCGGTGTAGTAGTCCAGCTGGTTAGGAATCCTTTTGGACAAAATTCATCTCATACCTATTCTAAAATAGTTAATTAGTCTCGTACGAGCATTGTGTGTGTAAGATAGTCGTATGTATGTGTTGTTGAATGATGTGAACTTTGATGTATTGGTTGTTGTGTGTGCTTCGTGGTTGGTTGTACGATGATTGTAAATATCTCTAAGTGTATGTGTACGATAGAACTCGTGTTATGTATAGATCGTGTATGCTTATGTGAAATGAATGGATTATTTGAAACTGATGAGAATATCAGAGGTTATAAAGCGTGTTTGCCAAGTTGTAATGGTATGTACTTATATGTATAAGAATTTCGATATTGTATTTGCATGTATATAAGAGAAGTATGTTTCGAATTGAAAGAAGTGTGATTGTTTCATCGATTTGATGATATTTCAACTATGCTTAATCGTAATAAAGTATAATAAGTCTGAATCCACGTCACATATAATGGAAATGGATTCGATAGAAGACGACTTGTTTGTGATGTTTGGGTCGATGCTTTGTGTGATTTGGATGTCTCACTAATAGATTGACATATATGTGAATATGTAGATTTGAAAATTTGTCATTGTAAAGTATAAAGGATAATAAAAATTGGTAAATCTGAACTTGTAATAATTTAATAATTTAATAATTCTGTTAATTTGTTGATATGTTTGACTTGTTTGTTTATAGTAGCATGGTTACTTACTGAGTTTTTAAAACTCACACCAAACCAGTTTGCTAGTTTTTTAGGTTGGCTTCCAGATTGGTCAACCACAATAGCTTTGGAAGTCATGCTCGAGACGCGGATCACCCAAGTGGCAGTCACCCTCGTAAATGTCCTGGGATAAGATTTAGAAGTGTAGGATTTGGGATTATTATTTTATTTTTCGTGCTAAGGAAGCTATTTGTAAATATTAAATAAATGTTTGATTTCTTATGATGTTGTGGGCAGAACCCTTGAGTGTTGATAGATGATGTGGGTACGAAGCCCTTATGTAATGTTTTTGATGAGTTAGTGTGGACCCGAGGTCCATTTTGATATATGATGTTTATTTCAGGATCATTTTGTTGCTGGACTGAGATCCAGGTTGTCCGATTTTAGGATAAATCATGCCGGATTTTCAAAAATTTATAGGCTTATGGAGATGGGTCAATCCTATCTCTTGCCGGTACCATCCTACCTCTAGCGGAATGTTACACGTTGTGCATCAGAAAGTGGGTCCGCTATATTATAGTTATTTTTTCAAACAAACTCAGATGTCTCCCTTGGTCAACATCACCCATACTATGTGGAACTTACGTTCCACATTAACAGCCATTAGATACGACGATAATATTACACTTAAGAAAGTCACTCTAACATTAATATTAAAACAACCGGAAGCACAACATTAATATTAATATTAAGACTTTTAACCTATAAAGTCACTCTATAACTTCTTAAGTCAGTACTTCATAAGTTGCAGCTAATTTTACTTGTACAGCATAATCAATTGTGACACTCCGACTGTATCTTTTCTGCTTCTTTAGATGTAAACCATATATTATCATTAACATACTCAAAGTATAATCTCAATGATCCTAATGATTACAGATTATTATCTTCGTGAATTAGAAACTTGTTCTTAATATACAAAGATTTTAGCATATCAAAATACCTCATAATAATTATGACTTAATTGATATATCTAATCGTACATAATATAGCATTCATAATACAATCATCAAATGATGCATAAAACTGATTAGACATTCTAATCAATTACTGTTTCATTTGAGGAATCATCATCTTCAAAAGATGAACGTTATATATAAAAGACACACACAAATTGTCAAATAGTTATACTAACTATCACATACATAGTCAAGTTGTGTCCTTGATAAGGTCATATCTAATGTTCGACTAATGAGAGTATCTCACAATTCTCTTAATTTTATAGCATATATAAAATTATGTATCGAATATAACAGAGACAACTCTCACTACTATAGTCACATAGGAAATAAGGCTTAAGTTAACATTTTACCTGACAGATATATCATTATTATCTTGATAATGATTATGTCTTTAAAATATAATACTAGAGAGAATTTTACGCTCCCACTGATCCTATTAACTCATATGTATACTCTATAATTTGGTAGAATCAATCTGTTTGATTATGTAATCAAAATAAAGACTACACTTCCCGAAGCTCATTTGTGTTTACAAATAGACTCCACAAGCTGATATACCAAAATGTGATTTTGGCTAAACACAAACGTAATTCCACAATGGACATTTTCAATGAAAAAATCCATTTAGGAACACTATTTTACATTCTTTAGCAAAAATACCCAATCTAATATAACAAATAACCAATATATTTGGAATGTTCTATTAGAATGACTTGAGAAAATTTTCACAAATTCTAATATTCTTGAGTGTAACTTCTCAAACATAGTTAGACTATAAAGTTCAAACCTCTATTAGCTAGCATAACTTTCGTATGGTAAATTATTTATAACTTTTATAAACAATTCATATGGGCAGCTCAACCAAGTCCAAAAATTAATTGTAGTAAGTTGAGAAAGATCTTAATTCTATGGTTATATGCAATAATCCAGAATCAATATCAGGTATTACCCCCACTATAAGTCATAGTATAATTTTCTTCGATAGGAAAACATCAGAACCATTAAGTACCAAATATTTTATAAATAGTTCTGAAATCTTATTCAACCTCTAAGGAATGTGTCAAGTGTGTTGGAAAAAATGCACTAAATGCATCCAACTACTTACATCAACAAATGACTAGTGATGTGAGTTAGTGGGTCCCACCACTTTTAATTCAAAATTCAAGTTGGGTCGCTCAACACACTTCGGGCTCGGGTTCGTTTAATCCGATTAAATGAATTTTTCCGTTGCGACATAATTAAATCTAATTTAATTAAATAATAATGCCTATCAAAATTATTACGGAAGTCGCTTACGAATTAATTCCAAATTAATTCGTTCGTTAGAATTAAAATCAAATTTAATTCTGCATTGAAATCCAATTTCAATTAATATATCTAATATATTATTTTACCCAAATAAATAAATAAAATAGAAAATATAATTTAATTATTAAATTTATTTTACCGATTAATTCCAAATTAATCACGTTATCTCTTCTCGATGAATTTAATCCCAGATAAATTCTCAACGCAATTAATCCCAGATTAATTCTTGCCGTAATTAATCCCAGATTAATTTTCTCTCTCATAAATAATCCCAGATTAATTATGTTCGAGTCAAATCTCATCGATGAATCTTTGGGAAGCGACCCAAGAGATCTCTGGATATGTTGGCATTAAATACGGTCATCGGACTATCCGAACACGTGCGTACCCGGTACCATATTCTTACCGATTTACAAAACATGGTTGGATTCTAGAAAAGCACCGTGCCTACCCAATTCTCCAGAAATATTCTTTAAAGGAATATATAATCTTTATCAGGCGTACTATACTAAGTATTACGTATTACGATCCAGTATCGGATATCACATGCTAGGCCTAGGGCTGGAATTGTGTCTACCATGTACGAAGCATATATCGGATCTCTGGTAACTAGTCTCTATAATCGGATAATCATGACCTAGTCATAGTATCCCGATGACTGCAGTACTTAAGAGTACGAGTTTTGTATCCCTACGTGATCATCATCTCCATATGACTGAAGTGATACTTCCATCTTGACATCACACCTAATACACTACGATTCTCAGTATACCCAGAAGAGGCATACACAGAACCTGTTAAAGCCCCGGATGACAAAAACCAAAGTATACTGATTGTCGCAAGTATTAGCGATGCAAGTCTCAGGTTAAGAACAAATACATCTACCCTGATTCGGATTCCCATAGACACATAGTCATACTACCAATGAGATTCTGAGGGGTCTATCCAGAGCGAAGCTATTCCTATACCATCGGTAAATAGAACCTCATATTACACTTTCATAAGTATCCAATACTTAAATATATGAGAACTATGGCGTTTCGCTTCCATAATGCGCACAAGTGCAATACTAGCCTATTACGTATTATCGATGTCCAGTCTCGATAATACTACGACTAGGGATATTTAATGATTAAACCTTACGTGGATTAATATTGTCTCATATCTTATTAATCTGGTACTAATCATATGGACTTTTATCATTTATATATCCCGGTAATCCAATTACAAATAATAAAAGAGCAATTTCCTTTGTCACATAGTTAATTTTGTACAAGAACACCATGTCCTTTACAAAATAGTGATGCTATGGGTCATAATTGTCCAACAATCTCCCACTTGGCCTATAGCCAATCACTCAAGTGTTTGACACTTGAACTATGTACGGGTCGCTCATACTTATGCTGAGATATCGTTTTTGCCAGCGGATTTACAAGGTTATCATCTGATGCGATTTATTCGATCATCACATCTCCATGATGTATGATCTCACGAATCTGATAAAACCATCGAAGTACATACTTGGATCGTTGATGAGACCGTAATTCTTTAGCCTGTGTTGTAGCCTAACTCAGCTGTTAACAGAACTACTTCCTAATCTAATTAGGAATTTTATTGATCCAAAATGCTTCTTTTGCTGCCTCAGCTGCAGCAATGTTCCGCTTTTGTTATTTATTCGGCAACAGTATCTTGCTTGGAAGATTTCCAGCTCACTGTTCCGTTATTCAAACTAAATATGTACCCTTATTGCGACTTAAAATCTTCTTTGTCGGTTTGGAAACTTGCAACGGTGAACCTAGTCACCTCAAGTTCTCATTTCTCCATATTCCCAGAAAGCATCCTTAGTTTGTCCAAGATACTCAAGGATGTTCTTTACATCAATCTAGTGACCATTACCTGGATTGGCCTTATAGGTCTACATATGCTTAAAGCATATGAGACATCAGGTCATATACATTTCAAAAACATACGAGCTCTGTGAGGGTTGTCAGCAGCTTTCTAGATCTATCCCAGTAGATCTTTATTCCTAGAATAAAGTCTGCTTCTCCCAGGTATTCCATGGAGAATTTTAATGAAAGCCAAGCTTTCACCGATTATATTATGGGAATGTTATTGCTAAGAAGCAATACATCATCAACTTATAGGAGATTCATTGTCAGTGCGCTCCCACTAACTTTCTTATATACACAAGAATCATATTCGTTTTGAATGAAATCATATACCATTATGATCTCATCAAAATGTTGGTTCCAAGAACAGAATGTTTGCTTCAATCCATAAATGGATCGATTTAACTTGCAAACCTTCTTTGCATGTTTCGGCACGACAAAACCGTCAGGATGTTGTAAACATCCTCCAAAAGGTTTCCGTTTAAAGAAAGCGGTTTTTGACGTTCAGCTGCCATTTTTCATAAACGAAATATGCAACACTTGCAAGCATTATCCGAATTGATTTAATCATGGCAACTAGTAAAAGGTGTCGTCGTAATCGACACCATTTTGATGACTATACCCTTTCGCTACAAGCCTAGGTTTGTACGTTTGTATGTTGCCATCCATGTTTATCTTCACCATAAAGACCCATATGTTACCAATAGGCACAATGCCTTCTGGTATGTCAACCAGTGTCCAAACATGGTTGGTATACATGGAATCCATTTCGGACTTCATGGCACTTTGCCATAAAAGGAGTCGATACCTTGTATCACTTCCTCATACGTAGTCGGTCCGTCTTCCTCAATAAGATTAATATCTACAAGAGGTGAGATCAGAAACTGTTGGTTTCTATTAAGGTCCCAAGATCAATAATAAGCATGAATCATGTGCGAATAACAATTGAAGAAGTTGGGGAATACACACATCGATCGGTTGAGCGACGCGGAGACAAACAAAACGAAATTCTGCCTCTCTTCACTGCTCGGCAGTGAGCTGAAACAACTCACTGGTTTGGCCTCGTTTTTGGTCCTTTGTCAAGCTCCAAGCTTCGACGAATGGTTCCCGGCTCATGGGTGGACTTCCCTATCACCTTCGCATGTCTCGTAAGTGTGCTAGCACTTGTGATTTTGCCACAAAATCACACTGTTTGCTTCCCTCACTGCTCGGCTAAAACAGAAGAAAAACCCACTGGTTTGGGCGTGAGAGGGAGAAGAAATAGAGAGAATGAGAGAAGTTGTGTATATGGTTAATTTGATTTCCAAAATCAAAAATAAACATATACCAAATTTGTGTAAAGGCTTTCCAAAAGTCAACACAATTTTTGGCTCCAAAATAGCATTAAATGCTAGCCATCAACTTCCATCAATCAATTCATCAATCAATCAAATCAAGTGACAAGTTGTCACATCACTCAAAGTGATATTTGATTGACGCTTGATGCGACTAATGATTTGACGTGCCACACTCGAATTCGAAATGCGAATACGCTCGCAAATAATCTCGGGCTCGGGTTCGCTAATTCCAAATTAACGAATTTTCTGTTGCGTCGTAATTAAATGATTACGCCTAGCGAAATCATTATTCACGTCGCTAACGAATTAATTCTAAATTAATTCGTTCGCCCGAATTAAAATCTAATTTTAATTCCGCGTCGAAATCCAATTTCGTTTAATATATCAAATATATTAATTAATCGATTAATTCCAAATTAATCGTTATCTCTCTTTAATTGATATTTTATCCCAGATAAAATATCTCTGCAATTAATCCCAGATTAATTTTCTCTCTCTTCTAATTAATCCCAGATTAATTTAGAGTGCGAGTTATACGTCATCGGTGAATCTTTGGGAAGCGACCCATGAGATCCCCGGATATGTTGGCAGTAAATTCGGTCGTCGGACTATCCGAACGCGTAAGTACCAAGTACTACGTTTATACCGATTTACAAGACAAGGTTGGCCTCTAGCAAAGCGCCATGCCTATCCAATTCTCCGGAAATATCCTTACAGGAATAAAGGATCTGTATCAAGCGTAGTATACCGTAGTATTGGGTATTTCTGTCCAGTATCGGATGTTCACGTGCTAGGCCTGGTGCTGGAATTGTGTCTGCCCCGTACAAAGCACATATCGGATGTCTGGTGACTAGTCTCTATAATCGGATAAACATGACCTTGTCATTTTATCCCGATAGTTGCAGCATTTAAGAGAACCAGTCTCGTATCCTACGTGACCATCATCTTCATATGACTGGAGTGACACTTCCATCTTGACATCACACCCAACACACTACGATTATCAATATACCCAGTATTGGCGTACACAGAACCTGTTAAAGCCCTGGACGACCTCAACCAAAGTATATTGATTGTCGCAAGTATTAGCGGTGCAAGTCTCAGGTTAAGACCAAATACACCTACCCTGATTTCGGACTTCCATAGACACATAGTCATACTACCAATGGAATTCCGAGGGGGTCTATCCAGAGCGAAGTTGTTTCTCGTACAATCGGTAAAACACAACCTCATATTACAAGTGCATGAGTATCATATACTTAAATATATGAGAACTATGTCGTTGTGCCCTCACAACGTGCACAAGTTTAATACTAGTTTTTGCGTATTTATCGATGTCCAATCTCGATAATACTCTGACTAGGGATATTTAATGATTTATCCTTCGTGGACTGATACTGTCTCATATCATTCTCCATCCAGGAACAAATCATAGGGACCTCTCATCATTTATACATCTAGGTGATCTAATCACAAATGATAAGAGTGCAATCTCCTTTGTCACATAGTTAATTTGTACAACAACATAATGATCTGTACAAATAGTGACGCTATGGGTCATAATTGTCCAACAATCTCCCACTTGGCCTATAGCCAGTCACTCGAGTGCTTGACACCCGAACTATGTACGATTGGCTCAAACTGCTGAGAAATGCTTTCGTCAGCGGATTTGCATGATTATCGTCTGATGCGATTTATTCGATCATCACATCGCCGCGATGTATTATCCGAACGAATCAGATGATTATCGAAGTATATATCTGGATCGTTGATGAGACCATTAATTCTTTAGCCTGTGCTGAAGCCTAGCTCAGCTGCTAACAGAATTATATCTAATCTAATTAGATTTGTTATCGACCTAGAAGGCTTCTATTGCTGCTTCACCTGCAGCAATAACCCGCATTTGTTGTTTATTCGGTAACAGTATCTTGCTTGGAAGATTTCCAGCTTACTGTACCGTTATTCAAACTTTGTAGTACCGTTTGCGACTTATAGTCATTTTATCGGTTTAGGAAACTTGCTATAGTGATCCCAGTTACTTCAAGTTCTCCTTCTCCCTAGATTAAGACAACATCATTAGTTTTCTAAGATACTAAGTATGTTCTTAACATCAATCCATTAACTATCACTTGGATTGGCCTGTTGGTGAATCCATATGCTCAAAGCGTATGAGACATCAGGTCGCGTATATTTTTCAATGTACTACTCCACGGAGAGTTTTCGAAACCCAAGCTTTCGCCGATAGTTATTTTATGGGAATATCATTTCCAAGAAATGACATATTATCATTATTATATAGGACAACCACTGTCAGTGCGCTCCCACTAACCCTCTTATATACACAAGAATCATTTCGTTTTGAATTAAATCATAAACCATTATGATTACATCAAAACGAAAATTGAAAGAACCTATGCTTGCTTCAATCCAAACATTGATCGAATAACCTGCAAACCTTGTTTGCTAGTTTTGGTACGACAAAATCATCAGGATGTTGTAAACATCCTCCAAAAGGTTTCCTTTTCAGGAAAGCGATTTTCCCGTTAAGCTGACATATTTCATAAATGAAATACGCAGCTTTAGCAAGCCTTATCCAAATGGATTTACCGTGGCAACAGGTAAAAGGTTGAATCGTAGTCAACACAATGTTGATAACGATACCTTTCCACTAAAAGCCTAGCTTTATATGTTGGTATGTTGCCATCCATGTATGTCTTCTTTGAAGACTTATAAGTACCAATAGGCACAATGCCTTGCGGTACATCAACTATTATCAAAACATAGTTGATTTACATGGAATCCATTTTGGACTTATGGCACTTTTCCATAATTAGGGAGTCGATACCTTATATCACTTCCTTGTACGTAGTCAGTTGGTATACCTCAAATTATTGACATCTTTACGAGGTGAGACAGAAACCCATACCCCAGGTTATTTTCTGACTCTCTCCGACATACGCGGTTCTTGTGTATACGAAGATTAATGGTAATAGTTTCGTCCTTGATGAACTATTTATGTTCCATTAAGGATCGGTGCCAGGAATAGTATTACTCTGATTTTCATCGAGTTTTACTATCCTCCCACTTACCACTGCATATCGGTATTCCTCTTAGGAAAATCGCATGGTGAGCAACAATTAAATTGTTCTATGGTGAGATGTATAAGTACTATACTTTGTTATCCCTAGGATAACCTACAATTGGCACTTATCCGATTTGGTTTTTAGTTTGGTATCACCCAAACGTATGCCCAGCATACCCAAATACTCAGGAATGTGAAACCCGGTTTCCTTCCTGTTCATATCTAATATGATATATGTCAAACAAATTTTTAATGGAACCTTATACTAAATAAGTTATGCACTGTTAATGCTTATCCATTGAAGGAAATGGTAGCTCAGAGTGACTCATGATTAACCTTATCATGTCCAACAAGATTCGGTTACTCTGTTCGGACACACCGTCAGAATGACGTGTTCTGGGAGGAGTCCTCATTGAAAGAATACTATAATCTTTCAAGTATTATAGAAACTTATTGCCTAAGTATTTTCCATTATGGTCTTACCGTTACGGTTTAATACTTTAGCCGATATGTTTGTCTATTTCGTGTCGAAACTTTAAAAGTTTCTGATTTGTGTTTCAACAGAAAAACGTAACCATAACGCGATGCAACATCCGTAAAGGTCACGAAATATTCATATCCACATCTAGCCTAGCTAGACATGGGCCCACTTACTTCACTATGAACTAGGGCTTACAGGTCGGTGGCATTTGCACTTTTACCAAGTAAATAGTGTTTTAGGCACTTTGCCCAATAAACTAGATTCGTAGACTTTATTTGAATGGGATCAAATCAGTCCGAGTACCCACTCTTCAAAAGTGTGGATATACGATTCTTGTTTTAGTTGTGTCCCAGACAACAATGCCACAATAAAGTTTCAACTGATCAAATCAGTTTGAGCTATTGTTTGTCATGTTATACGTTTGAGATTTTATTTATATTCAAAATATAAATCATGTCATTCACATCTAATGTGTTTATCTCAATATCATCTTTATATAATAAAACACTTTAGTGTTCTAGAATATAAAGGTTCACCCGCAGCGGGTTAAACACTGATATAGAGATGATGTATCTAGTCAAACTAGTTACATTATAACAGTTTCTAAATTTAGGTACACACCCGAAGGGTAGTTCCAAAACTTAGATATCTACGGTTAAAACAGCGACTTTCATCCCGTTTCCAAATCGCAGATTAATCTCTATTGAAGTCAGTATCCTGTTCAAAACAGATTCTGAACATCAATATATATATTTTATGTACCACACTAAGTATTTAAAATCTAATTTTAATACTAGTAGTGAACATAATCTTGACAAACATATTTGAAGTCAGAGCCTTGCTCGTTCTTCAATTCCTTCATGTCTGCTTTGTCCAAACGGCAGTCACGCTTCTGCGATCCCGTTTGCCACAATTCAGGCAGACATTTTTGGGATATGTCATTTATCTTCCCAGAAGATTATAATGATTTTGCCTTTGCCCTTTTCATATTCAAGTAGCCTTTGGCCAAGCCTCGGGTTTCTAGAATATCGAAGTAATGTGCGCCTTACGCAACTTGCCTAATTGCAAACTTTAACTTTATCTCCTTGAGAACAGTCATTAACTCTCCAAGAGTTATTATTGCAATTTCAGTACTTCAAAAATCTAAGTATAGATTTATGAAGATCCTTCAATTTCAGTATCATACTTTAAGGATCTAATCCTTAGTTCTGATTCAGAAATTAAGGAGTTAACTGCGACAAGCTTAATGGATTAAGCACTAAAGTTATCATTACATAAATCTTCCAAAGATTATGCTCGACTATTTGCTTAACTCCTAGCTTAGGCATAATACATTATTTTATCAAATAAAGTAACTTATTATTTTCCAGGACCATCCTGAAATTTAATTCCCAATTTGAAAATTAAACCATTTAAATACATTTTCCCTAGGATTATGTTTTAAATGTCAATCTTTCAATTTTATCTTGATTTTAATAGTCCAACTATTTAATCAACGATTTTGGTACTATTTATTATAATGATTACAATAGTCCAACTATTTAATCAACTATAATTTAATAGATTAAAATCAATTATATTGATTACTATAATCCAATTATAAAATCAACAATAAATTATTAGTTTGAATATAGTCCAACTATTTATTAAACAACATTTAAATATTAGTTCAACTAATTTAATTTATTGACGAATGATATTGTTGAGCGCGTATGGCGAGTAATTGAACGAGTATTGCATATTCAATTCTTGCCTCCCACTATTTTTCGGCGAGCCTCTAACCCTCTGTCGAGTACTCAGGAAACCGTGTTTCCTAGTGAGCTAGGATCCCGTTAAATATCACACAATCTTGACTTTGGCCAACAAATTGTATGATAATTAACTAGGTAGATCTCTAAGATCGATTGGATCCAATCCAATTCCTAGATCCGGTAGGGAACATCCAAGTCCGAAACATATATCTTATATATGCCAATACATCCAATGTATTACCTAACCTTTTTCCTCTGAATCAACTAAGCCTTGGTTTTAGCACAACAAACTTAGTGATCCCAGTTAAGCGCGACCCATTGACCATGGAAAGCTTCGTAATCAATGTCGATGGACAAGAAGTGGTCTTGACTTTGGCCAACAAACCACAACTTGGACAAGACACTGATATGGAACAAAACCTTCTTGATTTAAACACATCTTCGACAGACAAAGGCCTTAACTTTGGCTAACAAGCCAATGCCAATATCGGATCTTGAGTGAGAATCACTCAATGGAAGGAAAAACGCTTAATATTTGCGAGGGTTTTTCGAGTGCAAATTAGCAACCAATTTATTATCTTTGTTAAGGTCTCATCATCATACACCCTTAAACATGCATTCTAAACACATAATAAAGCGCATATGAAAAATAATAATGATATGCGGATGGATACTTTACACATTGATCCTAGATCAAATCTCTCCCTTTCTCTCTCCCGCTAGCACAAGTATTTACTTCTACCCGTTACACTACACTTCTAAAGAAACCTCATTTACATTGAGGAGAATAGGTGAGAAGAGAATACAAAGAATAGAGAGGTAATAAGGCTGGACACGCAGGTCCAATTATAAATCAAATTTATTACAACAATTTCTAAAATTGTCCTACCCATCTAGTATCCATCCGATATACATTATTCATGCATCGCAACCATGTATTCACACAAGCATGTTATCAATCAATCTAATCAAATTAATTAATCTGATAATTAGTGATCATCCAATGTTCAAACAACGATTTGATTTTGCTCGAGTCAAACTCGTTTTGCGAATAAGTACTCAAAGTACGAATTCTCGAATTAAATTAAATTATCAATTAAATCCAATTCAATATGCATTTAATTCTAATTCGCTATTTAATTCCAAATTAAATACTACACTTAATAATGAACTTTTACGACTTAAATTCCAAATTTAATCGCAACGGGTCTCAAAGCCCGATTTAACGTCCAACGTCAATTTAATTAAAGCCCAATGGGCTTTTAATTAATTTCTTAAGGCGTGGACTTTTGGTCAACTCGGGTCAAACCGAATAACCAAAATCCAATCCTGGAGTTACCCCATAAGCCCAGAAATCAATTTAGGCCCATTAGGCCCAATTAAACTTTAAAGGTCCATTAAGTCGCATTTGGGCTTTATGGAAGCGGTTTTGGGCCTAATTGGATCCAACCAATTTTGCCTAAACCCAACTTTGTACAACAAAGCCCAATAAGCCCAATAACAACTTTAAAAGCCCAAATCCTATTTTAAGGCCCAAATAATTAAATCATAAAATTCCAAATTCCCAATTTAATTACCAAAGTGTATAACATGATTAATTATCCAAATTAACATTTCTAAAACATCAATATACACAATTAATCATGCTCATTTACATCATCACATGTCCAACACATTTTGATTAAAATCAAACCCAATTTTACATACTACAAGTCTCGGCCAAGGGAGGGGATTTGTGTCCGATTCGAATTCAATCCAATTAATTCCACAATCGACATTAAATCACATTCCCGAATGATTCTAACTCATCCAATGAATCAACAATCAAAAAATCCAAGACATTTTTGGGCATAAGGCATTCGGCCAAGCCATCCAAATTTGGGCAAAATTGTTCCAAACCAATTTCATGAAATTGATCCAATCAAACTTCAATTCAAACACATTTAAGCATATTCATTCATCCAATTTCACAAATTCATGCTCAAAATCAATTTACCCAAATTTTAACCCAAAACGTTTTCATGCTCAAACCTTGCTCTAGATGCCATTGTTGGTTTCTATTAAGGTCCCAAGATCATTAATAAGCATGAATCATGTGCGAATAACAATCGAAGAAGTTGCAGAATACTCACATCGATCGGTTGAGCGACGCAGAGACAAACAAAATGAAATTATGCCTCTCTTCACTGCTCGGCAGTGAGCTGAAACAACTAACTGGTTTGGCCTCGTTTTTGGTCCTTCGTCAAGCTCCAAGCTTCGTCGAATGGTTCCTGGCTCATGGGTGGACTTCTCTATCACCTTCGCATGTCTCGTAAGTGTGCTAGCACTTGTGATTTTGCCACAAAATCACACTCTTTGCTTCCCTCACTGCTCGGCAAAAACAGAAGAAAAACCCACTGGTTTGGGCGTGAGAGAGAGAAGAAATAGAGAGAATGAGAGAAGTTTTGTATATGGTTAATTTGATTTCCAAAATCAGAAATAAACATATACCAAATTTGTGTAAAGGCTTTCCAAAAGTCAACACAATTTTGGCTCCAAAATAGCATTAAATGCTAGCCATCAACTTCCATCATTCAATCCATCAATCAATCAAATCAAGTGACAAGTTGTCACATCACTCAAAGTGACATTTGATTTGACGCTTGATGCGGCTAATGATTTGACGCTTGATTTGACATGCCGCACTCGAATTCAAAATACAAATGCGCTCACAAATAATCTCGAGATCGGGTTCGCTAATTCCAAATCAATGAATTTTCTGTTGTGTCGTAATTAAATTATTACGCCTAGCGAAATCACTATTCACATCGCTAACGAATTAATTCTAAATTAATTCGTTCGCCCGAATTAAAATCTAATTTTAATTCCGCGTCGAAATCCAATTTCGTTTAATATATCAAATATATTAATTAATCGATTAATTCCAAATTAATCATTATCTCTCTTTAATTGATATTTTATCTCAGATAAAATATCTCTGCAATTAATCCCAGATTAATTTTCTCTCTCTTCTAATTAATCCCAGATTAATTTAGAGTGCGAGTTATACATCATCGGTGAATCTTTGGGAAGCGACCCATGAGATCCCCGGATATGTTGGCAGTAAATTCGGTCGTCGGACTATCCGAACACGTAAGTACCAAGTACTACGTTTATACCGATTTACAAGACAAGGTTGGCCTCTAGAAAAACGCCATGCCTACCCAATTCTCCGGAAATATCCTTACAGGAATAAAGGATCTGTATCAAGCGTAGTATACCGTAGTATTGCGTATTTCTGTCCAGTATCGAATGATCACGTGCTAGGCCTGGGGTTGGAATTGTGTCTGCCCTGTACGAAGTACATGTCGGATGTCTGGTGACTAGTCTCTATAATCGGATAAACATGACCTTGTCATTTTATCCTGATAGCTGCATCATTTAAGAGAACCAGTCCCGTATCCTACGTGACCATCATCTCCATATGACTGGAGTGACACTTCCATCTTGACATCACCCACCACACACTACGATTCTCAATATACCCAGTATTGGCGTACACAGAACTTGTTAAAGCCCTGGACGACCTCAACCAAAGTATATTGATTGTCGCAAGTATTAGCGGTGCAAGTCTCAGGTTAAGACCAAATACACCTACCCTGATTTCGGACTTCCATAGACACATAGTCATACTACCAATGGAATTTCGAGGGGGTCTATCCAGAGCGAAGCTGTTTCCAAGACCATCGATAAAACACAACCTCATATTACACTTGCATGAGTATCCTATACCCAAATATATGAGAACTGTGACGTTGTGCCCTCACAATGCGCACAAGTGTAATACTAGTTTTTTACGTATTTATCGATGTCCAATCTCGATAATACTCTGACTGGGGATATTTAATGATTTATCCTTCGTGAACTGATACTGTCTCATATCATTCTTCGTCCAAGAACAAATCATAGGGACCTCTCATCATTTATACATCTAGGTGATCTAATCACAAATGATAAGAGTGCAATCTCCTTTGTCACATAGTTAATTTGTACAACAACACAATGATCTGTACAAATAGTGACGTTATGGGTCATAATTGTCCAACAGAAACCCATACCTCCCAGTTGTTTTCGGACTCTCTCCGACATACGCGGTTCTTGTGTATTCGAAGATTGTGGTACAGTTTCATCCCTGATGAACTGTTCATGTTCCATAAGGGATTGGTGCCAGAAACAGTATTACTCTAATTTTCATCGAGTTTTACTTTCCTCTCACTTACCACTGCATTTAGGAATTCCTTTTCGAGGAAAACCGCATGGAGAGCAACAAATACATTGTTCTCTTGTGAGTTGTATAAGTACTATACTTTGGTTTCCCTAGGATAACCTACAAATAGGCACTTATCCGATTTGGGTTCTAGTTTGGTATCATCCAAATGTTTAAAGTATGCCCAGCATTCCCAATTCCTTAGGAATGAGAAACCCAGTTTCTTTCCTGTTCATATCTAATATGAAGTCTGTCTAACATATTTTCATGGAACCTTATTCAAAATAAGTATTGCACTATTTAATGCGTATCCTCATAAGGAAATTGGTAGCTTAGAGCGACTCATCCTTGACCTTACCATGTCCAATAAAGTTCGGTTTCTCCGTTCGGACACACCGCTCATTTGAGGTATTCCGGGAGGAGTGCACTGTGAAAGAATACCATACTCTTTCAAGTAATCTCGAAACTCATATGTTTAAGTATCTTACACTATGGTTCAACCGTAATGTTTTTAATACTTTTACTGGTCTGTTTTCTTACTTCGTTTCGAAACTCTTTGAATTACTCAAAAGTTCCTGACTTGTGTTTCATAAGATACACATAACCGTAACGTGATGCCACATCCGTAAAGGTTACGAAGTATTCATATCCACCACTAGCCTAGCTAGACATGGGCCCACTTACGTCACTATGAACGAGGGCTAACAGATCGGTGGCACGTGTACTTTTACCAAGCAAAAGATGTTTTAGGCACTTTGCCTGATAAACTAGATTCGTAGACATCATTTGAATTAAGATCAAATCTATCCAAGTATCCACTCTTCGAAAGTGTGGATATACGAGTCTTGTTAATGTGTCACAGACAACAATGCCACAAATAAGTCTCATCTGATTAATTCAGTTTGAGCCATTTGTTTGTCATGTTATATGTTTTAGATTTGTTTATATTCAAAATATAAATACTGTTATTCACATCTAATGTGTATATCTCAATATCTTCTTTATAAACAAAACACCCGGTGTTCTGGAACATAAATGTATACCCGCAACGGGTTCAACTAGATATAGAGATAATGTTTCTAGTCAAACTAGGTACATTATAACAGTTTCCTAATTTAAGTACATGCCCAAAGGACAGTTCCAAAACATAGGTTTCTACGGCCAAAACAACGACTCATGTCATGTTTCCGACTCATAGGACGATCTCATCTAAAGCCAGTATCCTGCTCATCAGCAGATCCCGCACATCAGTACATATGTATGTACCACATCCAGTATTAAAATCCAATTTTAAAACCAGTAGTGGATATGTTTTAACAAACATGCTTGAATTCGGAGCCTTGCTCGCCTTCACTTCCTTCATGTCTGCCTTGTCCATAAGGCAGTCACACTTCCAGTGAGTTCCACAATTTAGGCATACATCTTGGGATATGTCATTTGTCTTCCCAGAAGACTGTGACGATTTTACCTTTACCCATTTTCTTCACACCTTTAGAAGCCTTCTGCCAAGCCTTGGCCTTTTGGGATTTCGAAGTAAGATGTGTCTTGCGCTTCTTGCCCTTTTAGAAGCTCTGGCTCTGCCTCATTGAGCATAGCCATTAACTCTCCAAGATTTTCTCTTCGTTCAAGATGAACCCGCCCCAGCTTTCTGACAGAGACTATAAGATCAAATCTATGGAAGTCTCGACCTCATAGGTAATGCCCAGTTAACCTAGCTATTCAATGTCAGTAATCATCTGTGACACCTAGTGCTCAACAGATGTACCCTCTGACATACGCGAGCGAAAGAGCTTCTTTTGTACTTTTAAGATCTAAGGTTATATCTATAAAGATCCTTTAATTTCATCATCATGATATAAGGATCTAATCCTTAGTTCTGACGAAGAAATTTAGGAGTCTTTGCGGCAAGCATAACGGATTGAGCACTAAAGTTATCATCACGACGAGTCTTCCAAAACTCATGCTCTACTATTTGTTCAACTCTGGGCTGAGGCCCGAGAGGTCGCTCTATAAAATAGAGTAACTTCTCAACTCCCAGGACTATCCTAAGATTCATTTCCCAATATGAAAATTAAAGCCGTAAAAGACATTTTTCACCCAGGATTATGTCCTTTGACGCTAATATTTCAGTTATAATGATTGCTATAGTCCAACTATCCAATCAACGATTTCGGGTAAAATCAGATGTAATGATTACTACAGTCTAAATATATAACCAACTATAAATGATCGGTTAAATTCAAATGTAATGATTATTATAGGCAAACAATATAGCCAACTACAAATGAAGTTGTTAGAATACAGTCCAATTATTTAAAGAAAGCAATATATCATATTAGTCCAACTAAACATTGAATTAGATTGGAGTGTATGGAATTAGATTTTGGAACTTGATGATATTAGATAATAGTTGTGTTTGGGTTGAGGATATGAGAAGCTTTTGATATATGTTGAAGTTGGATGATAGTGTGGGGAATAACTTTGAGCATTGTCATATTGAAGAACCATACTTGGGCCTGAAATCAGTATAGCGTCGTGACGCCAATGGACCAGCGTCGCGATGCGTAGCAAGAAGACGGCTTTTGTTTCAATTTTTCTATCATGAGGGCATCGCGACGTAAATAGGCCAGCATTGCGACTTGGATAACAGAGGAAGCTCACTGCCTCTTTTTGTTTGGTGGACGTCGCGATGCTCAGAACATAACACCGTGACACGTATGGGAGTCGCGACACCGAACACTTACGTCACGACACCGAAACAGAGGATGCTCACTAGTTCAGTTGCATGTGTGAGTGTCGCGACACCCAAAGGGAAGCTTCACGACGCATGACCAGAATTTCCCCAGAACCAGTTTTAATCCATTCCAGTTTCACCATAGCATGTTAAATGCCACATTTATGGTCTCATATTAGCTCATATACACACAATATATCATGTCACAAGCATAGAACATCATATAACAATAATAGTTTCGTAGCAATTCCACGACTTGTATTCTAAATAAGTTACCAATTAGAAATCATCGCAGGAACCGTAAATTCCTTCAGCGAAGTGAAATAATGCTAGCTGGACTCCAAATCAGTGAGTGAACTATTTTCCCAAACTGTATTTACTTATTTGTTTTGAATCAAAACTTACTTTTTTCACATTTAGGATGTTAGGCAAGCTTATTTCCAAATGTTTTATGAATATAAATATTTTGAGAAATGTTTTAGAAAGTGATGTTTTATAAAGCATAATTTTGATGATTTTTAAGGCATAGGGGAAAAAACCACCTCAGTTGTAACTTGGTACATATATGGAATTGACGTATATGACATGTGCACATATAGAGCATGACTAAGTGGATGGTGATACGTAACGCCCCTAGATCCAAGATTTCAGGGCTATAGGGACGGTGATATATAACGTCCCTAGACCCTAGATTCAGGGACATGATGATAGCATGGATCAACACACCTTACTCTAGTTCAGTGGCTTGTGTGGTGATACGTAACGCCCCGAGACTACTAGTTTATACGTATGGGAGGACGTCGATACGTAATGCCTCCATGCGTCAGGTTTTCTACAGATACTTAGAGACATGGTTTTCAAAATGATGGTTTTATAAAAGAGCTTTTTACGAGAAATAGTTTTATAAGAAATTTACAGTTTTACAGAAAGAAAGGTTTCTAGAAAATTTCAAATAAAGAGATTTGAATTTCAGAAAAGAAAGAGTTTTCAGAAAAGACATCTTTCTTGAAAGTTTTCAGTTTTAGAACAAATGAATGTTTGTAGAGTATTTCAATTTTCGTTCTTTAAACTGTCCACTCACTAGATCATTCAAACGATCTAACCCCCCACTCCCAATGTTTTTATTTTATAGGTATACCCGGAGGACGAGCTCGAGATGATGGATATTGATGGCAGTCACTAGGGTATTGAGTCTATCAGGTTGTGTACAGAAGTTCAAAATAGTCAGCATCAAGTAAAGTTGCATACCAATTGTTAGTAATGTATAAGTCTTCATGCTCTATTAAATTTGTTCAAAAACAGAGTTATATAGAGAAGTAATAATGAGTACACAGTTTTGAGTTTTAAGTTTCATTTATATTTATGATTGGCCATCGGTCTTTTTGTATGAGTTGTATTTCAGATAAGTTTGGCAGTGTTAATCATAGTCAGGAAGTCAGAGGCTCAGGGGAATAAGACGGCCTATTCCCGACAGGTAGCATCTCCAGGAGGCGGATGTTACACTTCAGGTGGAAAATTGAACAATTTTAAATTTTTCATGGATAACGGTACATATCTCATTGTTTTGTATGTATCGTCGAAAAATTTGATCAGAGCAATACTTGAACAGATATGGATCGTCCCAATAGAATCTTTTGACTTCGGTCAAAAATTTCCTCTTATCTTGATAGCTCCAATCTGGAGGTATTTTTCCTGTTGCTAGAAAATTGACAATATTAGCATACCAATGCCTTGTGTTTACAGAAAATAAAGATTCATCAGGAAAAGAGTCATTGATAGGAGTTGTATCAATTGATGACTTATTTGTGAGTCTCGATAAATGATCTACAACCACATTCTCTGCTTTTTTCTTGTCCTTGATTGTGAGATCGAATTCTTAAAGCAGCAAAATCCATCGTAGTAATCTTGACTTTACATCATGTTTAGACATCAAATATCTAACAACAGCATGATCAAAATAAACAACGGTTGAATAACCAATTAAATATGATCGAAATTTATCCAATACAAATATTACAGTAAGTAGTTCTTTTTCTATGGTAGTGTAATTCATTTGTGCACTATTTAAAGTTCTACTTGCGTAATATATTACATGCGGCTGAACTTCCTTTCTATGTCCTAACATTGTGCCAACTGCATAATCACTAGCATCATACATTAGCTCAAAAGACAAAGACCAATCATGAGATTGCATGATATGGGCAAAAGTCAACAGACTAATAATCTTTTCAAATGATTTTTGATATTCTTCTGTTCATTCAAATGTTGCATCTTTTAATAAGAGATTACACAAGGGTCTGGATATGGTCTATAAAATCTTGCATGTCCTAAGAAAGAACGGATTTCACTAACTATTTTTTTTGTGGCAATTTAGAGATTACCTCTATTTTTGCCTTGTCAATCTCAATACCTTTAGATGACACAACGTGACCTAAAACGATTCATGAATTAGTCATGAAATGATATTTTCCTAATTTAACACAAGTCTTTTTTCTTCACATCTTTTCAAAATATTTTCCAAATTATTCAAGCAATTATCAAATGAATTCCCAAAAATAGTTATATCATCCATAAAGAGCTGTAAACTATGTTCCATCCATTAAATATGCTCAATATGCATCGTTGGAATGTTGTTGGTGCATTACAAAGTCCAAAAGGTATTTTCCTAAATGCAAATGTTCTAAAGGGACATGTGAATGTGGTTTTTTCCTGGTCTTCTAAAGCAATGATAATTTGATAATAACCTGAGTAACCATCAAGAAAATAACAGTATGGATGTCATATTACTCTTTCCAAAATTTGGTCAAGAAATGGTAAAAGAAAATGATTTTTTCTAGTTGCGTCATTTAGTTTTCTATAATCAATGCACATACGTCAACTAGATGGGATGCGAGTTGGAATTAATTCTCCTTTATCATTTTCTATAAATGTTATTCCAGACTTTTTAGGTACAACTTTTGTAGGACTTACCAACTTACTATAGGAGATTGGGTAGATAATGCCTACATAAAGAAGTTTAAGGACTTCTGTTCTTACCAATTATTTCATGTGAGAGTTTAATCTTCTTTGGGGTTGAAGATATGTCCTAACATTATCTTCTAAATGTATTCTGTGTGTGCAGATCAATGGATTAATGCATTTTATGTCTTTTAAAGTCTATCCAATTTCCAGTTTATGTTCTTTCAACACACTTAACTACTTACATTCTTGATTACTTATGAGTGAAGAAGAAATTACAACATAGTAAGTTGGTTTATCTCCAAGAAATGTGTACTTTAATCCTTCTAGCAAAGTCTTTAACTCCAATTTGGATGTTTCCTCATGTTTTTCTTCTTCCAGTGCTCCTAGTGTTGGAATTCTCTAAGCATCCCAAGATCATTTTAAGCAATGAAAATACAAAGTGAATACATTCAAGGAGGTGCGGAATACTCACAATGATCGGTTGAGACGATGCGGTGAAGAACAAAACTCATTTTTTGCCTTCCTCCAAGCTCGGCAGTCCACTGTTTTACATTTTTTGATCTTCCATTTTCGGCTTTGGTGATCTCCATGGTTGCTCCAAGCTCCAAGCTTTGGTTGATGGTGATTCCAAGCTCATGAAGTGAGTTCCCTATCACCTTTGTATGGCTCCTATGTGTGCTAGCACTCAAGAAATTTACCATAAATTTCCCTTGCTTCCCTTTGTGTTTCACGGTCAAACCAGTGAAGGAGAGAAGAAGAAATGGCATGTTTGGCCGAGAGAGAGAGATGAAGATTCTTGGCTCCAAAACGTGAGCTAAGGAGAGAGAGTAGGAGTTGTGTGGTTTTTTGTATATCAAATACCAAAATAATTAAGAGTCAAATAACATTTAATAAATAAATGATAAATGTCTTTCAAGCTTTCAAAAGCTTTTCCAACAACTCCCATCAAGTCACATCACTCAATCAATCAATATGATAAGTTGTCACATCACTCAAAGTGACTAATGATTTGACACTTGATGCGACTAGCGATTTGATGCTTGATGTGACTTGCGTGCCGCACTCGAATTCGAAATGCGAATGCTCTCGCAATCACTCCCGGGCTCGGGTTCGCTAATTCCAAATTAACGAATTTTTCGTTGCGACGTAATTAAATGATTATGCCTAGCAAAATCACAATTCACGTTGCGAACGAATTAATTCTAAATTAACTCATTCGCCCGAATTAAAATATAATTTTAATTCTGCGTCGAAATCTAATTTCATTTAATATATCGAATATATTAATTTATCGATTAATTCCAAATTAATTGTTATCTCTCTTTAAATGATATTTTATCCTAGATAAAATATCTTCGTAATTAATCCCAGATTAATTTTCTCTCTCATCTAACTAATCCCAGATTAATAAAAGTGTGAGTCATACGTCATCGGTGAATCTTCGGGAAGCGACCCATGAGATCCCCAGATATGTTGGCAGTAAATTCGGTCGTCGGACTATCCGAACACGTAAGTACCTAGTACTACATTTGTACCGATTTACAAGACAAGGTTGGCTTCTAGCAAAGCACCATGCCTACCCAATTCTCCAGAAATATCCTTACAGGAATATGTGATCTATATCAGGCGTAGTATAGGTAGTATTGCGTATTTCGATCCAGTATCAGAAGTCACGTGCTAGGCCTGGGGCTGGAATTGTGTCTGCCCCGTACGAAGCACATGTCGAATGTCTGGTAACTAGTCTCTATAATCGGATAAACATGACCTTGTCATTTTATCCCGATGACTACAGTACATAAGAGTACTAGTAATGTATCCTACGTGACCATCATCTTCATATGACTGAAGTGATACTTCCGTCTTTACATCACACCCAACACACTACGATTCTCGATATACCCAGAAGAGACGTACACAGAAACCGGTTAAAGCCCTAGACGACCAAAACCAAAGTATATTAATTGTCGTAAGTATTAGCGGTGCAAGTCTCAGGTTAAGACCAAATACACCTACCCTGATTTTAGACTTCCATAGACACATAGTCATACTACCAATGGAATTCTGAGGGGGTCTATCCAGAGCGAAGCTGTTTCCCGTACCATCGGTAAAACACAACCTTCTATTACACTTGCATGAGTATCCTATACCCAAATATATGAGAACTATGCCGTTGTGCCCTCACAACGCGCACAAGTGTAATACTATTCTTTTACGCATTTATCGATGTCCAATCTCGATAATACTCTAACTAGGGATATTTAATGATTTATCCTTCGTGGACTGATACTGTCTCATATCATTCTCAATCCAGGAACAAATCCTAAGGACCTCCTATCATTTATACATCTTGGTGATCTAATCACAAATGATAAGAGAGCAATCTCATTTGTCACATAGTTAATTTGTACAACAACACCATGATCTGTACAAATAGTGATGCTATGGGTCATAATTGTCCAACACCTAGTTCCTCGAAATTTGTATCTCTCCATCATCTTCCAGTACCTGTGTAGAATCAAGTAAAAAATCATTAGGAGTATTCGAATCTAATTACGTACTTGATTCAATAAAATTAACAGTATAAATTTCCATGGGATCAGAAAAACCCCATGAATATGCTCCGCTAAAATTGGGTCAATTAGTTCCATGCTTTCATTTTCGCTATCATCATCATATGGTTGTTTGCACATGTTAAAAACATTAAGCTCCAACGTCATATTGCCAAAATAAAAATTCATGATTTCATTCCTGCAATTAATTAAAGCGTTAGCTGTTGTTAAAAATGGGCGACCAAGTATTACATGAATCGGCTTATAATTGTCTACTACAGGTTGTGTTTCTAAGACAATAAAATCCACAGGATATATGAATTTATCGACTTGTAATAACACATCTTCAACAATTCATTTTGGTATCTTGACTGATCTAACAGTAAGTAAAAGAGTAGTTGAGGTTGGTTCTAACTCACCAATATTAAGTTGTTGGTAAATCGAACATGGAAGTAAATTGACACTAGCTCCAAGATCAAGCAAATCATATTCAATTTTTTGATTTCCAATAATACAAGAAATAGTTAGACAGCCAGGGTCCTTGTATTTTAATGCATTATTGGTTGAGATAATAGAACTTACCTATTCAGCTAGAAAAGTTTTCTTTCTTACCTGATGTTTTCTTTTAACAGTGCATAAGTCTTTCAGAAATTTGGCATAAGATGGTATATGTTGGATGGCATCTAACAAAGGAATATTGACATTTACTTGTTTTAATATTTCATATATCTCTGGGGAATTGTTCAATTTCTTTGTTTTTAATGCATGTGGAAATGAATGTGCATGAGAAAAATTGTCATCATCAACGACGGGTATTGGTTCATCAACCCCTTTCTTACTCTCTGAATCTGATTTATTTTCAGCTTCGCGAGGTTCGAGAATAGGTCTATGGATGACCTTACCACTGCGAAGAGTAATAACAGATTTGACATGATCTAAATGTTTACTTTTAGAACTACCATCGTGAGGGTTTTGATGACTCTTGGGAATTGGTTGTGGTTGTGCATGAAACTTTCTTTTCTCATTAATGGTCAATGGAGATGTGATTTTGGCAAAAGTTTATCTCAAATAATTTATTGTTTGCATATTTTGGTTATTGATGGCTTCCTGTTTCTCAATGAATGCATGCAAGGTATCCTCAAGGGTTTTCCTAGGTGGTGGGACATATGATGTGTAACTCTGGAAATTTTGGAAATTCTGGTGTACTTAGGGAGGCTGTTACAATGGTTGTGTTTTGTTATCATTCCTCCAATTGAAGTTTGGATGGTTTTTCCAAACAGAATTGTAGGTTTGAGAGTATGGGTTTGGATTTGGTCTCTTGAAGGTGTTTATGGAACTGACTTGGTCATGGAGACATTCTTGCAGGGCTGGAAAGATTCGACAAACTTGTGTGACATGTTCATTTGAATTACAGATTTGACAAGTAACTTCTTGAATTAACTTGACATAATCACATTTCCTCATTTATAATGCCTCGACTTTTTTAACTAGAGATGCATATTTAGCAGAAAGGTCATGATCTTCCCTAAGGTTAAACATACCTCTACCAAATAACTGTGGTTTTATAGACGACTCATAAGTGTCAACTGTGTCCCATTATTGTGCATTCTCTACTATGTGTTCTAAGTAATCTAGTGCACCTTCGGGATTTTTATCCTTAAATTCACCATTACATATCATCTCCACTACTTGTCTACCCTGAGGTGTTAAACCCTCGTAGAAATAGGTAACCAGCTTCCATGTTTCAAAATTGTGATGTGGACAAACATTCAACATCTCCTTAAACCTCTCCCAATATTGGTAAAGTGTTTCCTCCGACTCTTGTGTGAAGGTTGTGATTCTCCCCTTAAAGGAGTTTTTCCTGTGATGGGGAAAGAACTTTTTCAGAAACTGTTCTTGCAAATCCTCTCATGTTCTGATGGATCCTGACCTAAGGTTTTGCAACCAAATTTTAGCTTTATCCTTTAAAGAAAAAAGGAAAAAAACTTTAGTCGAATTATATTCATGCTGCAATTTTGGTCTGTGCAGATGTTATATACTTCTTCAAATTCCCTTAATTGCTTATAAGAATTTTCTTATTCTAGTCCGTGGAATGTGGGTTAAAGTTTGATGGCACCTAGCTTAAAATTGAAACTGTTGCATCTGGGGGAAAAATAATGCAAGATTGTGATCTTGTCCTAGCGGGATTCATGAATTGTCTGAGTTTCATAGGATGATGAAGATCGCCATGCTGAGACTCGTTTTCTTCCTGATCATCTTGGTTTTCAACTCGGGCAGTTGAATTTTCATTTTGGTTCTCGGCCATTTTGACAGACAATGAGGGTGATGAAGACTCTCTATTTAATCTACCGCTAGATGATCGAGACCAGTGTTTCATGCAACTTAGATGCAAACTATATGCTAAAATTTAAAAATACAAATACAATACTTACAAAAAGAAAATAATAAACAAGTGGAAAAAAAAAATTAAATTAAAATTAAAACTGACAAAAAGTGAAAAGAAAATACAAATGCAGTGATTTAGATCTAAAAATGTCATCTGATTCTAGTCAATTCAGATCTCAATTGAATTTCTCGTTCAGCTGTCTCAATCTCTCGAATTAGGTTCTCACAAAAAATTATGGAAGAATCTCTAGATGTGGATGGTTCAAGAAATTCTTCGACAAAATGCAATCTCTATCTTAATTGATTTTTCTGTTTCCTGTAACCTTGAACAATTAAAAACAGGGTTTGTCTGTATGTGGGATGTATAGGTTCAGGATTCATTTTTAAAATCAATCATGACATTTTGGATCTACACAAATACAAAGGAAAAAAATTTAGATACAGAAAATATAACCAAAAATAAAATAAATACAAAATAAAAATAAAAATAAAGAAAAGAAAATAAGGAAAAAAATTTAATTATAACTATTATTCTATCTACTAAATTTTATTCCCCGGCAATAGCGCAAAAAACTTGACATACTCACAAAGTAGTACTTTAACTCCAAATTATAAGTGTGTCGAATTAATAAAATAACCCGATGAAACCGGGGACGATCCACATGGAATAAATTTAGTAAAATAAAATAACAATTTGAATGAAAATTAAAAAACTGGATTTTTTTGAAGTGATTGGAAAATTTTAAATTGGATTACAATAATAAAATAAAATACTGAGGTTAAGGAATCCACTTTTAATATTAAATTTATAAATCTCACTTGTTATAATATATAAATTGTCATTATTACCCAATTAATTTATTTCAGGAATTAATTTTGTCAAAATATATAAAACCAGCCATAAAGGTGGTGATAACTTTTGTCTATAACAAGTCCAATTAGGTACTCAATTATGCCAAATAAATTAAACCAGTCATTTGGGCGGTAACAAAGTTTGTCAATAATTAATCTAGATTTAAATTAAATAGTAATCATTAGATTATAATTTATATATTATAATATAAGTGAGATTAATCTAAATTTTCGTATTAAAAATTTCCCCATTTGCCCCAGCAAAAAGAAATTAGCTACTCATAATTTGAATAAAAACACACATAATTTTATTACTAAAAGAAAAATAAATTACAAGAAAGTTTTTTAAAAAATAAACACACAAGACACTCTCTCCCAAATTCTACAAGAAAGATTCGGAAGAAAGTATGAAAAAAATATGATGAGCATCCTCTAATTTATAGAGGATGCCCAACGTCTACCATTGCAATTTTCAATTGCAATCACTCTACCAAATATGGTCCATGTTTGGTGGAGTTGTGACAAAGCGAATAGTGGTTTGTCACCATTATTAATATATTTTTTTGATTTGACAATGACTTTTACATATAACATATTTTGGTTTCTTTGTCAATTTCGGTCTTGAAAATTTCAGAATTAGAAAATCTTGTCAACAATAAAGTTGTAAATCTTTGAGTCTTCTTTCACTTGGAACTTGAATCACTTCAATCCGATATCAGATTAAAAGGTTATGGCTAAAATACAAATATTACACAGGGTTAGAATTTCCAAAGTTGTACACTGTTAAAACGTCATATTAATTTTCTGGCCTCCAAAATCAAAATGTCAAGTCCAATTTTCTAGATATGCATCCAAATTATTATTTCACCTACATAAAAGATAGAAATCATAATAAAAATATATAAAACATAAATTTAATTATTATTTTACAAATATGCTAAAGTAAGAGAATTAATGAAACTATAAGTGTGAAATGATTAATTTTTCTTTTAATAAATGTGTATATTTTAGTGCGCATCATCGGCCAGTGTATATTTTTATTGGACAATTATGACCCATAGCGTCACTATTTGTAAAAGACATTGTGGTTTTTGTACAAATTAACTATGTGAAAATGGAAATCGATATTTTATCATTTTGTAATTAGATTACTTGAATATATATAAATGATAAAAGTCCTTATGATTAGTTCCGGATTATAAGATATGAGACAGTATCAATCCGCGAAGGTTTAATCATTAAATATCTATAGTCGTAGTATTATCGAGACTGTACATCGATAATGCGGAATAGACTAGTATTGCACTTGTGCGTGTTATGGAAGCGTAACAGCATAGTTCTCATATATTTAAGTATTGGATGTTTATGCAAGTGTGATAGGAGTTTGTGTTTGCCGATGGTACGGAAACAGCTTCGCTCTGGATAGACCCCTCGGAATCCCATTGGTAGTATGACTATGTGTCTATGGGAATCCGATTCAGGGTAGGTGTATTTGGTCTTAACCTGAGACTTGCATCGCTAATACTTGCGACAATCAATACACTTTGGTTTTGGTCGTCCGGGACTTTAACAGGTTCTGTGTACGCCTCTTCTGGGTTTATTGAGAATCATAGTGTATTGGGTGTGATGTCAAGACGGAAGTATCACTTCAGTCATATGGAGATGATGATCACGCAGGGATACTGACCGGCGTAAACACACACGTATAACGCAAGCGCACGTATCGTTCAAGTAGTATAAAAATATTGATCCCACGAGGACTTAATTCCTATTGTTTGTTATTAATTGTTGAATCTATTTTTTTACAAATATCTAATTATATGGAGAAGAGATGATTGTTTGATTGGTTGGTTGAATGTGGTTTTGCTAAATAAATAAAACAGACTCAAAAGAAAATACTAAGGAAAATAAAAGAAAAGACTCAAGGATCTAGGTCGTGATTCCACACAATATTATTATAAAGATGAATTGATTCTCTTATCTATGTGTAATACATCAGTTTGCTAACCTGGAACACGAAATTATGCAAAAGTCTCTGTCGATGGTCAGACGCAAATACCCAGTATAACTCAATTGAACCATATGTCTATGTCAACCAAATTACCTGGATTCATTAAGATTAAGTTCCAATTATGGCTACCCCCGCCCAACAGGTATATGTCTATCCTGTAAGGAAATCTATTAAAGGGTTATCTATCCTCAAGGAAGATCGTGGGTTATTGAATCTAAGGCTGAAACTTAAAATCTCTATGTCTAGTTCATTTTAAGTTTACCAAATCAATCTTATTAATGGCCAATTAACAAGAATCATTAAGCTTAAGACTCAATAAACAATCTAAAGAATTACCCATAAAAAGAAAATCAATTATTAAGTATGAATATTGTGTTTCATCACTTCCCTAGAATAAAATAAAATGCTGGGGGTTAGAGGATTCACATTTAATATTTCTTATCTAGGAATCTCACTTATTATAATATATAAATTATTTTATGTTCTGCTTTCTCAGGAATTAATAATGTTAAACATTTAAAACCAGCCATATAGGCGGTAATCCATTTAGTCCAACAACACCATCCATATAGGCGGTAATTATCTGTCACATAAAGACCAGCCATATAGGCGGTAAAGTAATTTATATTTAGACCAACCATATAGGCGGTAATAAAGTCTGCCATTAATTAATCCGGTTAAATTATAATTTAAATATTATAATTAAGTGAGATTTACCTAGATAATTATATTAAAGGTTTTACCTTTTACCCCAGCGGAAATTTAACTACAAAACATAAAGTAAATAAATAAAATGCTGTAATAAAAATTAAAAATAAAAATATATAATTTTAATATTACAAAAACTAGATGCTTCCTATGAAATTAGGGAAAAAATCCCAAGGAAAGCACACCAAATGGAGTGGTGAAGGCCTCAATTTATAGGCAAATTCGACATCTGGCGTCGCGACGCTAAGCTCCCAGCATCGCGATGCTGGCACGCATTTACGGTCAACGCGGATTTTGACCACACGCATTGTCGGCTCAATCAAATGATGACACGTGGCATGAGGTGGAGAGTGGTTCAATGAGAATGTGACACGTGGCACACGGTGATTGGCGAATGTTTCGGTCCAATTAGAAAGCGACACGTAGCAGAATGTCATTTGCCGATAATTCGGTCCAATGAGAAGGTGACACGTGTCACGCGGAGTGTCGGCACCATAGGTTGTGACACGTGGCAAACGGCGTATTTTAGCTGATCTTCTGTGATGATGACACGTGGCACGACGCACGTTAGCAAGGCCAATTTCTCAGATTCTTACATGTGTCCCTCGGCACACGTTAGCATGACCGGAGCACGTTAGGCGTCGCGACGCTGAAGGTCTTGGCGTCGCGACGCCGGAAATTATGAAAATGCCCCTTTTGTCATTTTTTCTCTATTTTGGCCCCAAATTAATTCCAATGCTTTCCCAACTTTATTATCTGCAAAATAACACAAAACACATCAAAACGTTCACAAAACTCGAGAAATTATACAAAATATTAGGTTGAATAAGTGGGAAATAGTGATATAAATACCACTCATCACACCCTCAAACCTAATATTTTGCTAGTCCTCAAGTAAAACATAAAATAAAATAACAAAAATAAATTTAAACTAAGCCACTTTCGTAGGGATCACGGTTGCATTTAGCCTATGCAACAAGCCTTTAAACCCCTAGGTGTCCCTAGTGGACGAGTTGTAGTCTCGTGAGGGTTTACAGCAATGATACCCACAAACATTTTTACTAAAGTAAAAAGCAAGTAAAACTAATGCACACAAAGTAAAAAAAAAAAAAAAAAAAAAAAAAAAAAAAAAAAACAAGATAATAAATATATAAACAGCGTCCTCAGAGAATGTCCAGCATCAAAGTTAGAGGAACCTTCAAAGTTCATATTCCAACTAAAATCCTTTCTTTTGAACAACATATCTAAATCAAACTCAAAGTGTGTGTGTGAATAGTCTAGCAAACAGCTTCAATTCTAAGTTGTCAACTTGGTGATTTCGTCTCAATTCTCAGTAGTTAATGGGTCAAACCAATCTGAGTATCTAAAATTGTTCTATCTACCACAGTCAGCACAAATGAGGTATGTGATTTTTCTGATTTTTCTGATTTTTTTCTTTGATTTTTTTTCTATTTTTTATTTATAAACAATATCTTCCATCTATGTAACGAGCTTTGGGTCAGTGACTTCCAAACCAGTTGGCTTTAGGGCACCAGGTGTTAAGACACCCCTACGGACTTAATTACTCAGACTTCATATATATATATATATATATATATATATATATATATATTGCAACATCTTTGATCCATGTAGCGAGCTTTGGGCCAGTGACTCTCAAACCAGTTGGTTTTAGGGCACTAGGTGTTAAAATACCCTTACAGATTTAATAACTCGGATCTCAGACGATTTTTTTAATTTTTTTTTACATACCTCACATCACAAATAATTGTAGACAGAAACAGAAACTCAGTCAAACGGTCATTTATCAACCACCGATTATTTTAACTAGTCACTTTGTTAATCTTTATTATCTAACTGCTTACAAAACTATTTTCTTAAGTGCTCACGAGTCTGACCTAGATATGAAATTCAAATTAGGGATAAAAGTGTAATTAGAATTTATCTTTTCCTAAAACTTTTTAGCTAAACAAACAATCAAATCATCAGACTTTTTTTTTGGGTTTTATCGATTTTAAAACACACATAATACGGACAAAATAAAAATACTAAAATTCAACACACGCCATGCAGAAAAGAAATATTTTAACAAAATTTTGAAAAAATTTAAAAGCATACCCACACCCACAAACCTAAATCAAGCATTGTCCCCAATGCGTTACACAACATAAATAAATAGAAGGGAACAATAGTACCTGAGTTTAATCATCTGCCTCCTCCTCGTCACTGTCGATATTTGGATGTGGTGGAAACTGGTCATCTTGTATCCCCACTTGTCGTGCTATTTGTTCGAGCAGTTGAACCATGTATCACTGCTGAGTTTCCAATCTAGTGACCCTTTGAGTTAAGGAGCGAGGTTGAGATGATCTGTGTGGTTGTTGAGGCGGTTGTTGTGGTGCTGATGCAGAAGCTGGTGTGGAAGCTGATGATCTTGCAGAAGCTTGTCTCTCTGTATGGAATTGTTGGATAATTCTGGTGGTTATTGTTGTCATGAGTTGTGTCAATTCCTCTCTTATTTCTACAGGAACCATGGCATGTGTGTAGAGTGATGAAATTAAATAACAATAAAACAGGCCAGCCTGTGTCGATCTTGCAGCCCAAATGATGTTGGTCGAAATCAGCTGACCACATTAATCGTATAACCTTTCAGAATGTTGTTTAACAATATCATACGTTCCTTCGTGACATATGTGATGTGATATCCCGGTAGCAAAGTTCTAGTCACGAAGTGGAACCACACTTTTGTCTCAGGCTTCAGCAATTTCGAACTCATCTTCATATATTCTCCACTGCTACTAATGACCCAAGCAGCATTTGGAACACATAAAGTCTCCCTGAGATGAGTGATATCAATACTCTTCATCACCGCAAAATACTCATCTTCCTCCAAATCAGGTATGTCATAAAATCTGTTAATAGTTTAGGAATCAAATGATATTTGTTGACCTCTCACCATTGCCATATACGCATGATGCTCATAAGCATTTGCGTAAAACTCTCGTACAATAGCTGCATAGGCTTGGTGAGGCTGCTGACAAAGCTTTCGCCAGTGCCGATCTACGATAATCCTATCAATATCAGGAAATAACCCGGGGTTTATGTCAAATCCCATCTCCATAATATGGTGTTTCCGGGTTATTCCTCTTCGTATCTCTTCTCCGCAGCAGCAGATACGAATTTAAAATCATCAAAAGTGGGTGCAGCAGAAGTCGATGCCCTAGATCTTTTCAGCGGCATTTTTACAGAATTTTTGACAGAGTCTCCCCTAAAATCTCAAGTTTTTCCAAAATACACCATAAAACTATCGTCCAACTTCGCCCCCAAATCTACAAAATTCACAAATCCAACACTTCCAAAGTCCAACCAATTTCAATAATATCCACCACACAAATTACCAAATTAATTTCTTCAAATTATACTGTTAATAATTTTGAAAATTCAGACCTGTTTTTCCTCTGCTTCGGCTTGGCAGTGGGCTCGGTTAGGCTCGTCTTTGTTCGGTTTTGGTTGGATCTCGGCGGTGGTGGCTCGGCAGTGGGTGAAATCGGCGGTAGTGGCTTGGTCGATCTCGGTTTCTGTCACAGCAGTGGTGGATTTCGGCTAAGATGGTTCGCGGCTTGGTGGAATCGGTAGTGGTAGCTCTCGGTTTCTGGTTTCGGTTGTGTTGGTGGTTCGGTTTCGGCGATGGGTTGGTTTGACTGAGATGGGTCTCGGTTTCTGGTTTCGGTTGGGACTCAGTACGGTCTGACTTGGTCACAGTGGTGAAGGTCTCGGCAAAGGCTCGGTGGCTGTTGTTGTTGGCTAGTGAGTCGTGGTTTCTGGGCAAATCAGTGGTAGATCTCGGCTTCGGCAAGGGTGGCTCACGGCAGATCTTGGTGCTTGGTGGTAATGCTCGGCAGTAGCTAGTCAGTCTCAGCGATATTGGTGCGGCTGGTGGGTCGTGGTTGGTTTGGCAGTGGTGCGGCTAGATCAGCAAGGCTCGGTCACGGTGGTGTTTGGCTCGGTGGCTGTTGAGAGAAAATGGTGATATTAGAATGAGATGAATGAAATCTGTCTCGGCGGTTGCCCGGTTTTTTTTTTTTTTGGCAAAACCAAGTCTTTCGACGGATAAATCCACTGGGACGCGTCTCAAGAACTGACTCCTTACTCAGCCGTCTCTACTGGATCAACTATATATCTTCATGATTTTGTCAGATTTTTATTTTGTGAAAATCCTGCTTGCACTGGCTTGCTTTGTCCTGAAAAATTCAGTTTTTATTTTTCCTACAAAAATAACACGAAATTAAAACAATTCTAAAAACATGTATACACAAAATATGAAAACAGAAATTACAACAATTGCATGGGTTGCCTCCCTGCTAGCGCTAAATTTTTAGTCTTCAGCCAGACGTGACTGAAATTTATCTGTAGGACACAGAAATCGGCGACGTTGTACCAGGCTTGCAGCCCGGTCAGGAGTACGGAGTAGTCCGCGGGGGAACTAAACCGGAGAAATAACATGGAGTCGCCACCCGGTGTGAACCGGGAAAATGATTTAAGGCCGTACTCACCCCTCGTAAGGGAATACCTCAAATCGTTGGGTTCGGAATGGTCCCTTACTTATGCCACTTGTAGTTAAATGATTTGTGCAATAGTACAACCAAATCTCATGCAACACATACCAGATAATTTAAGCAACCTTCAAGTTTGCACACCCATAATCGTAAATGAAAAAATGAAGGTAAAATACAAAATTCATGAACATATTAAACAATAAAGTGCAATAATGTAACTAATAACAACTATAAAGGCATTAATAATAAAAGCGAGCACACAATCTCATGAGCATATCGAATAAATAAATGCGGAAATATAAATGGATGATAATTTCCTAAGCGTAAATAATGAAATGATGTGACTAATCATATGGTGCAAAAGAAATGATCAGAGAAGCAAGCATGCATGAAATGTGACGAAAAGAAGTCTGTGCACTGTATGTGCGTTCGTGTAGCATTCGAAAATACGTTCGAACGGTAAACAGAAGGTTCACATTCGTATAGCGTTCAGAAATGCGTTCGAACAGGGTAAGACCTGATGCATGATAAAACAAAACTCATGCGCATTCGAGTATCATTCGTAAACGCGTTCGAACAGACTGAGACAGAATGCATACGTTCGTGTAGCGTTTGGAAACGCGTTCGAACGAGATTACCAAAATGGCATCTGAAACGACACAAACACATGCATGGATTGAACAAATACATAATGTAGGACCTCGTGTGCCCAATTGAACACATCTCACATTCAATCGAGTGCACATCGTCCGGCACGGCAAACATCGTGGTAAAGGTAGCCTTTAGGCATTTCCCTCGAATAAAGGACCTTTAATCCACCCTAGTTATCCCATACGCACTATATCATCAATACACAAGGAAGTAACGTGCGGAAAGTAAAAGACGGAATATAAAATACGAGTAATAAACAAACAAGATAAAATAAAGATGTGACGTTTGCTCAAGTGGAACGTGGAGTTGTTTCCCAAGTACGGACCGCACTACCGTCCATTCGGATTCGGCTACGAAATTTACGTCTGGGTTTCCATCCTAAATACCACAAGAGACGACATATTTTCCCATCCATTCAAAGGCCACAACATGCATCCACAAGCGACTCTCATGCGAAGAAAATAAATAAAACAATTAAAAGATGAATGAAAATAAATAAGAAAAGTGCCCTCAGGTCTAACCTTTTAAATCGTCTCTCGGAAGTACGATACACGGTAGTCGAAAGGGTTGATGCTCCGCAACTCCTCCGGTTCACTGGTTCAATGTTTTCCCTCACTGTTTCGCTGTTTGGGTCGCTGTTTTCGCTCCATTTCACTGCTGTTTTAAAGGTATTTTCTGGTCACTATTTTGGGTTAATTTGGGGACTATTTTTGGCAGTTTTTAGGTGCAGTTCGGGGGTGTTTTGTGGCAGTTTTCAGGGGCTGTTCAAGAATGTTTTGCGGCAGTTTTTAGGGGCTATTCTGGGCAGGTTACTGGACTTTATGCGTGGCTGTGTTGGTTGTTGTTTGAAGGTAGTTAGGGCGTGATGAATGGGCTGTTTTATGGGTGTTATGTGCGTTGGTCAGAGGGGTGTTAGGTGTCTTTGTGTGTGAAGTTTGAGGGTTTGCATGAGTGATGTAAGGGAAGTGTTTTAGGCGTTGAAGGTGGCTATTTGTGAGGGCTGTGAGGGCAGTGTTTTAGGCATTGAAGGTTGCTATTTGTGAGGGTTGTGTGGGCAGTGTTTTAGGCGTTGAAGGTGGATGTTTGTGAGGGCTGTGAGGGTAGTGTTTTAGGCGTTCAAGGTGGCTTGTGAGGCTGTTTCAGGGCTGATTGGTGTTCACTGTTTTCAAGTTTAGGGATTGTGTTTGTTGTGTCAGAGCGGTTTGTAGTGGAGGGCAGTTAACGGTGGAGAGCTGGTCAGTTTATTTTGTTTGCTTGTGAAGGTTCGGTGGCTACTGAAGTTAGGGTTTATTGCTTTGTGTTTTACATGGCTATGGGCGAAAGAGAGAAGGGGGCAGTGGGGGCTTGTTGCTTTAGCTTTGCTTGAAGGGTTTGTGGTGTTTACGTGATGATTGCGTGGCTGTGGGCGTTATTGGTGAAGGCAGTTTGTGAAGGGTTTACGTGTCTGGCTCGTGGCTATTTGCGTGAGAGGGATGACGTGAAGAAGATTAGGGTTAAAGGGGGTGTTGTGCGTGTGATGAAGATGAAGGGAGAGGTTATTAGCTCGGTGGCTGCTGAAGTGCATGTGCCGTGTATCCCCTGGCTGGCTACTGCTTCACGTCAAGACTGCATGCATTAATTTATGGTTTTTTGTGTTGGTGAATGAAGGTTATTGTGGCAGTGAGATGGTGGCGTGTTGGATAGGTTTAAGGGGCTGTTGGCTTGCGCTTAAGGGATGTTCTGTGTCTGGTGGCGTTAAGGTGCGAGAGGGATAGCCGTGAAGAGCTTTAGGGTTTGTTATTTAGTTGTGGCTGAGCGAGAGAGGATGTGTTGAGCGTGATGATGGGAGAAGTGTCTAGGGTTTATTATTTGGTGTTTTTGCCGTGAAGCCTTAGGGTTGCATTAGTGTTATGTTTTATAGTTACAAGCTAGGGTTAGGGTTGTGCATGAGATTTTAAAATAAGGAAACAAGATCAAGTAAATTAGGGATGGATTTAATTAGTTTAGAAAGGGAAAGGATAATTATATTTTGGTGGGGGAATATATTTAAATTGAAAGGGGATTTATTTAAATTAGGAAGAGATTTGCTTAAATTAGGAATTTAATTTAATTGGATTTTAATTTAATTTCAATTTAATTGGTTTTAATTTAATTTAATTTAATTTGTGTTTTAAATATGCTTTAATTATTTCTTGGATTGGGCTTGGGTGAGATGGGCTTGGTGTGTGTCTTGCGGGGGTTTGGGCTAAGAATGTGTTTTAAAACAGAGGTCCAACAAGCGAACCCGAAGCTAAACAAGCGAATAAAATCCAATAAAATACTGATTTCTGACTTTTCCCTTCCAACGTCTGTTTCCCACGACTTCCGTGACTTAAAAGGTAGTGCCTCTAAATGAGACTCATCATAAGGACTTACATGCAAAAATGCAGTGTCTACAGTCGCCTCCACTTTGATGGGACTTATGCAGTGTATGACAATGACAATCCTATCAAAGTTGTGCAATGCATTTTTACTTACCTGGCTCGCCAACTGCCACCTGACTTGCCTACTGCTTCGAGCTGAGTTGATGACGCAGTGGACCTCAATCCTGGGACGCATCCCAATAACTGCAATCAACAACGGGGGCCTCGACCCTAGGACGCATCCCAATACCGCTGACAATGTGGGTCACGACCCTGGGGCGCATCCCCAAAACTGATGATGCAGGGGGCCAACGACCCTGGGACGTATCCCGATAACTACAACCGACAACGGAGGCCTCGACCCTGGGACGCATCCCGATAACGTTGACAATCTGGGTCACGACCCTGGGACGCATCCCCAAAACTAATGATGCAGGGGGCCAACGACCCTGGGATGATGTGGGTCACGACCCTGGGACGCATCCTCAGAACTGTTGATGATGTCGGTCACGACCATGGGACGCATCCCCAAAACTGCTGATGATGTGGGTCACGACCCTGGGAGGCATCCCCAAAACTGCCGATACTGATGCTGATATGGATGTGGGCCTCAACCCTGAGACTCATCTCCAAAATGATACTGATATTGATGTAGGCCTCGCCCCCGGGACTTATCCCCAAAACTGATACTGACAATGCTAATATGGGCCTCGCCCCAGGGACTCATCCCCAAAACTGATACTGACAATGCTGATGTGGGCCTCGCCCCAGGGACTCATCCCCAAAACTGATGCTGATACTGATGTGGGCCTCGCCCCCGGGACTCATCCTCAAAACTGATACTGACGTGGGCCTCGCCCCCAAACTGATACTGACGTGGGCCTCGCCCCCAAACTGATACTGATGTGGGTCTTGCCTCAAAACTATACTGACGTGGGCCTCGCCCCCAAACTGACACTGATGTGGGCCTCGGCTCAAACTTATACTGACGTGGGGCTCACCCCCAAACTGATACTGATGTGGGCCTCGCCCCTAAACTGACACTGATGTGGGCCTCACCCCAAACTGATACTGACGTGGGCCTCGCCCCCAAGCTGATACTGATGTGGGCCTCGACCCTGGGACTCATCCCCAAAATTACTGTGATATGTGTGGGCCTCGACCCTAGGACGCATCCCAAAACTGCTACTGATGTGTGGGCCTCGACCTTGGGACTCATCCCCAAACTGATACTGATGTGGGCCTCAGTCTTGGGACTCATCCCCAAACTGATACTGATGTGGGCCTCGGCCCTGTGACTTATCCCTAAACTGATACTGATGTGGGCTCGCCCCCAAACCGATACTGATGTGGGCCTCGCCCCTAAACTGATACTGATGTGGGCCTCGCCCCTAAACTGATGCTGATGTGGGCCTCGCCCCCAAGCTGATACTGATGTGGGCCTCGACCCTAGGACTCATCCCCAAAATTGCGGATGATATGTGTGGGCCTCGACCCTGAGACGCATCTCAATAACTGCTACTGATGTGTGGGCCTCAACCCTGTGACTCATCCCCGAACTGATACTGATGTAGGCCTTGGACCTGGGACTCATCCCCAAACTGATACTGATGTAGGCTCGCCCCCAAACTGATACTGATGTGGGCCTCGCCCCCAAACTGATGCTGATGTGGGCCTCGCCCCCAAGCTGATACTGATGTGGGCCTCGACCCCAAACTGATACTGATAATATGGGTTTCACCCCCAAGTTGATACTGATGTGGGCCTCGACCCCAAACTGATACTGATAATGTGGGCCTCAACCCTCGGGACTCATCCCCAAAACTGATACTGATACTGATGTGTCTCCATACCCGGAGTGCCATACCCGGTGAAACTGATACTGACGCTGATGTGTCTCCATACCTGGAGAGTGTCATACCTGGCAAGACTGATACTTATAATGATGTGGGCCTCACCCCCAGAGTGCCATACCTATGGCAAGACTGATAATGATAATGATGTGGGCCTCGCCCCCAGAGTGCCATACCTGGCAAGACTGATACTAATAATGATGTGGGCCTCGCCCCCAGAGTGACATACTTTGAAAGACTGATACTGATAATGTGATGGTTCATTTCAACATATTGTACTGCCTCTCACAAGATAATCCTGATAGTTAAACATATTTGTCCTCAACGGATGCTCCGTGTCGAAACCAGAGAACCTTCAAAGTACCTGATACAACTCAAATCCGATCGTCTGAGTGAATGATCTGAACTAGACTCCAAGTGTGTGTGTGATAAGGCTCTTTCGCAGCTTCACCCTTAAGTAAGCCAACTCGATGATTTTGTCTCGGAGAACCGGATTAGTGGGTCTAACCAACCTAGATGTCTTGATCACACTCTGTGATTACTTCCCCGTACTCAACATGATATGGTTTTCTTCTTTTTCTTTTGTCTCTTTCTTTTCTTTCTTTTCATTGCAGAGACTTTCTTTGTTCCAACCATATCATATATCGTAGCATAAGTAAACTAGGGTGGACATCCAGGCAAACGGTCATTCACTGATCCATCATCTCTTCAACTAGTCATATTGCCAGCTACTCAGGCTTCCACCACTAAAACCATGTGATCAAGTGCTCGCGAGTCTAGCTGAGATCAACTATTCAGAATACCGGATGAGAGCACAGCTCGCACTTATCGTTTCTAAGGTTTCTCCCTACAGCAAACAATATCGTAACCGGACATATATCTGACTATCAAAGATTTCTCTTTTTTTTTCACTCACTCCACGGAATTCTTCCTTTCAACCGCTGATAATGTGGGCTTCAACCCTGGAATTCCTGAAACTACTACTGATATGGGCCTCAACCCTGGGATTTATCCCCGAAACTGACACTGATATGGGCCTCAACCCTGGAATTCCTTCCCGAAACTGATACTGATTCATTTCTGAAACTGACTGTATTGTTGTTGCTTCTGATTGGCTTGCCTTTGCCGCTTTCTTTGTTCCTTCTTTGAAACCTATGAATACAAAACAAAACAAACACAAAAAAAGAATGCAAGATATGTTACGTGTATGCATGCATGCGTGAATGCGTTTCCTATCCCGTTGAGTTAGGTATTCCGCCAATTCCCTTGGTGACTGCTCGGCCTTCTCTTCCTCAAGCAAAGTACTATTTTACTCTGTCTACGTTGATCGGCTCAGTGAACTCATTCCCTTCTAAGTCTGACAGTCTCACTGCCCCGTTTCCCATCACTTTCTGGACTATGTAGGGTCCTTCCCAATTAGGTCTGAACTTTCCTCTCCGATCCGTTGTAGACGGCTTTGACAGCTTAAGTACTAGATCCCCCTCTTTGATCTTAGTAGGACGCACCTTTTGTTTAATGCTCGGGCCGATCTCTTCCGGTATAACTGCATATGATGCAGGGACTTTTATATTCTCATCCAGTAATGCCAACTATTCAAGTCTCTGCGAGGCCCATTCTTGCTCCAATAACTCTGTTTCTGCTAATATCCGCATGGACTGTATCTCAACTTCCACTGGCAGTTTTTCTTCCATTTCCTTATTCTTTTCTTAAACATTTCAACTGAATACCATTCACTTGTCTTTCTATCCTTTCCGTAAGGTTTTCTGTTTCTCAATTTCCTTTTCCCGATATCTATGTTTGTTAAATAATTTTTGACAAGTCTTTCTTTCCTAACCCAACGGATATCTATGATGGCTTTTAAGATACAGGGGTTAACATGATGCATGTATGCATGAGATGCATGATATGCGTGCGATACATGGAATATATAAGTCGGCCCATTATCATTTTAAAGCATTCAATCATACTATTGCGTGGTGCAAACTTGTCCCAGTTGAAAAGGCCCAACAGGTTTACACTTTTGCGATAACATGGCTAAATAACTTCAAATGATAAGGGGCCCAATCACAGGATGGCCCATCGGCATTTTAGAAACTTTTAGCCCAATTGTCATAAGATACGAACTCATCCCAGTTTAAATGGCCCAACAAGTTCGCATTTCTGACAAGAAGTCTAACTGAGTCCAAATGATGATGGTCCTAAGCATAAACATAAAGAAATAATTTCTACAGATTGGCCCATCGGCATTTTAGAAACTTTTAGCCCAATTGTCATAAGATACGAACTCATCCCAGTTTAAATGGCCCAACAAGTTCGCATTTCTGACAAGGAGTCCAACTGAATCCAAATGATGATGGTCCCTAAACACGAGCATAAGGAAATAATTTTTATTGGTCATACAACTATGGTCTACATGTGGGTTTACGGGAGTGCGGACGAAGGCTCCCGCTGGCGAAGGATTGCCCACAGCTAGAACTCCCAACTCAAGGGTTTGAGAGACCAAGTGAGCGCACCTTTTTTATACCTTAAGGTATGTGCCAACGAGTTATGGTGTGACTAACTGTCAAATGGATTTCACATTGTAGATTCCCCAGAGAGAGGGTGGAGCTAACTCTCTTAAATACCCAAGTCTCTTAGGCTCTTATCGCCTTGGTGATAGGAATAAACAACAAGTCCTCCAAATTAGTATGTCACAACGAGCTACGGGTAATGATTAGCTAGGTGTCTTCACGCTTTTCCTTATAGAAAGGTAGTGAATGAAAGAAGACATCAAACCGTTAACTAGCCTTAACAATGCCTTTGATTAAACCCATTTCAACCCACTATAGACACGGTTAACTAAAGCACAAATCACAATCATTACATGACATTATTTCGGGGCCGATTCTCTATCCCCAGTGGAGTCGCCAAACTGTATGACAGAGAAATCGGCGACGATGTTCCGGGCTCGCGGCCCGGTCGGGAGTACGGAGTAGTCCGCGGGGGAACTAAACCGGAGAAATAACATGGAGTCGCCACCCGGTGTGAACCGGGAAAATGATTTAAGGCCATACTCACCCCTCGCAAGGGAAGACCTCAAACCGTTGGGTTCGGAATGGTCCCTTACTTATGCCACTTGTAGTGAAATGATTTGTGCAATAGCACAACCAAATTCATGCAACACATACTAGATAATTTAAGCAACATGCAAGTTTGCACACCTATAATCGTAAATGAAAAAATAAAGGCAAAATACATAATTCATGAACATATTAAACAATAAAGTGTAATAATGTAACTAATAACAACTAGAAAGGCATTAATAATAAAAGCGAGCACACAATCTCATGAGCATATCGAATAAATAAATGCGGAAATATAAATGGATGATAATTTCCTAAGCGTAAATAATGAAATGATGTGACTAATCATATGGTGCAAAGAAATGATCAGAGAAGCAAGCATGCATGAAATATGACGAAAAGAACTCTATGCACCGTATATGCATTCGTGTAGCGTTCGAAAACGCGTAAACAGAAGGTTCACATTCATATAGCGTTCAGAAACGCGTTCGAACGGGGTAAGACCTGATGCATGATAAAACAAAACGCATGCGCGTTCGAGTAGCGTTCGTAAAAGCTTTCTAACGGACTGAGACAGAATGCATACGTTCGTGTAGCGTTTGGAAACGCGTTCGAAAGAGATTACCAAAATGGCATCTGAAACGACACAAACACATGCATGGATGGAACAAATACACAATGTAGGACCTCATGTGCCCAATTGAACACATCTCACATTCAATCGAGTGCACCTCGTCCGGCACGGCAAACATCGAGGTAAAGGTAGCCTTTAGGCATTTCCCTCGAATAGAGGACCTTTAATCCACCCTAGTTAGCCCATGCGCACTATATCATCAATACACAAGCAAGTAACGTGCGGAAAGTAAAAGACGGAATATAAAATGCGAAGAATAAACAAACAAGATAAAATAAAGATGTGATGTTTGCTCAAGTGGTACGTGGAGTTATTTCCCAAGTACAGACCGCACTACCGTTCATTCAGATTCAGCAATGGAATTTACGTCTGGGTTTCCATCCTAAATACCACAAGAGATGACACGTTTTCCCATCCATTCAAAGGCCACAACATGCATCCATAAGCGACTCTCATGCGAAGAAAATAAATAAAACAATTAAAAGATGAATGAAAAATAAATAAGAAAAGTGCCATCAGGTCTAACCTTTTAAAAAATCGTCTCTTGGAACTACAGTACACGGTCATCGGAAGAGTTGATGCTCCACAACTCCTCCGGTTCACTGGTTCAACGTTTTCCCTCGCTGTTTCGCTGTTTGGGCCACTGTTTTCGCTCTGTTTCACACTGTTGTTTCGCTACTATTTTAAGATTATTTTCTGGTCACTGTTTTGGGTTAATTCGGGGACGATTTTGGGCAGTTTTTAGGTGCAGTTTAGGGGTGTTTTGCGCCAGTTTTCAGGGGCTGCTCAAGAATGTTTTTACGGTACTTTTTAGGGGCTGTTCTGGGCAGGTTACTGGACTTTATGCGTGGCTGTGTTGGTTGCTGTTTGAAGGGGCTGCTTTATGGGTGTTATATGTGTTGGTCAGAGGGGTGTTAGGTGTCTTTGTGTGTGAAGTTTGAGGGTTTGCGTGAGTGATGTGAGGGCAGTGTTTTAGGCGTTGAAGGTGGCTATTTGTGAGGGCTGTGAGGGCAGTGTTTTAGGCGTTGAAGGTGGCTGTTTGTGAGGGCTGTGAGGGAAGTGTTTTTGGCGTTGAAGGTGGCTTGTGAGGTTGTTTCAGGGTTGATTGGTGTTCACTGTTTTCAGGTTTAGGGCCTGTGTTTGTTGTGTCAGAGCAGTTTGTAGTGGAGGGCAGTTAACGGTGGAGAGCTGGTCAGTTTATTTTGTTTCCTTGTGACGGTTCGGTGGCTGCTGAAGTTAGGGTTTATTGCTTTTTGTTTTACGTGGCTTTGGGCGAAAGAGAGAATGGGGTAGTGGGGGCTTGTTGCTTTAGCTTTGCTTGAAGGGTTTGTGGTGTTCACGTGATGATTAAGTGGCTGTGGGTGTTTTTGGTGAAGGCAGTTTGTGAATGGTTTTTTGTCTGGCTCGTGGCTATTTGCGTGAGGGGGAGGACGTGAAGAAGATTAGGGTTAAAGGGGGGTGTTGTGCGTGTGATGAAGATGAAGGGAGAGGTTATTAGGTTTTTTTGTTCGTGAATGCCGTAAGTGCATGTGCCGTGTATCCCCTGGCTGGCTACTGCTTCACGTCAAGATTGCATGCATTAATTTATGGTTTTTTGTGTTGGTGAATGAAGGTTATTGTGGCAGTGAGATGGTGGCGTGTTGGCTAGGTTTAAGGGGCCGTTGGCTTGCGCTTAAGGGTTGTTCTGTGTCTGATGGCGTGAAGGTGCGAGAGGGAGAGCCGTGAAGAGCTTTAGGGGTTGTTAATTAGTTGTGGCTGAGCGAGAGAGGATGTGTTGAGCGTGATGATGGGAGAAGTGTCTAGTGTTTATTATTTGGTGTTTTTGCCGTGAAGCCTTAGGGTTGCATTAGTGTTATGTTTTATAGTTATAAGCTAGGGTTAGGGTTGTGCATGAGATTTTAAAATAAGGAAACAAGATCAAGTAAATTAGGGATGGATTTAATTAGTTTAAAAAGGGAAAGGATAATTATATATTGGTGGGGGAATATATTTAAATTGGTAGGTGATTTATTTAAATTAGGAAGAGATTTGCTTAAATTAGGAATTTAATTTAATTGGATTTAATTTAATTTCAATTTAATTGGTTTTAATTTAATTTAATTTAATTTGTGTTTTAAATATGCTTTAATTATTTCTTGGATTGGGCTTGGGTGAGATGGGCTTGGTGTGTGTCCTGCGGGGGTTTGGGCTAAGAATGTGTTTTAAAACAGAGGTCCAACAAGCGAACCCGAAGCTAAACAAGCGAATAAAATCCAACAAAATACTGATTTCTGACTTTTCCCTTCTGACGTCCGTTTCCCGCGACTTCCGTGACTTCAAAGGTAGTGCCTCTAAATGAGACTCATCATAGGGTCTTACATGCAAAAATGCAGTGTCTACACTATCCGTATCCGTCAAGGAGGTTTCAGCGTCGTTTTGGATGTCTGATTAAAGACAATCCCGTGAGCGTTGCTTTTGAAAGGTCTCTTCCAACGGTAAAGGGGCAAAAAATATTTTGTCCCATTCAGTGCTTGTGCCACCTTTTTAAACTTTGTCGCTCCAGTGGTTCCTGAAAAGAGAGAAATAAAATCAGGAGGTCTCGTATGGTGTTTGACCTTGAATTAAAGTTCCATTCTATCAAGCTTCCGGGTGATATCTCTAAATTGTACTCCCCAAAACAGTGATGTTTCTTCTGAATGCTCTGCATCTTTAATAAGTTCAGACATTTGCTCCTCCATTTGCTCTGCTTCTTGCTCCACCTTTTCTTCACAGATGAATTTTAAAATTTATGTATTCAACTCTTCATCTGTCATCTGTGAAATGCATGCTCCATAAGTATCTGCCTGAGGATGTAAAGATGTTTCTGACATTAGGTCTTCATCCTATGATACGACTGGAATGGATGGTTCATGTAGATCTTCATCAAACATCATGGTAAAGCATGCTCCAAGATCGTCATTTTGAGGATTGAAAGTTTGATCCTCCGTTGTTGGTGCAGTTGGTACAAATAGATCAGCGTCATCCTCGTCAGAGTCTGAATAATAAAAGTCAAATAGAGATTTCGCTGGTTTGGGCTCCTGAACTGATACCTCTGGTTGTTGATATTGCTCAGCCTCCTCCTTTGTTGAAGTGTCATTGTGAAATAATTGGTACTTGAAGGCTTCGTCACTATCATCTGAAACTGGTTCTTGAGGTATGTAGTTCTGGTTTTCTGTTAATTGTCTCGTTTGTTCTGTCAGTCTCTGAATGTATGCTGATTGTCTCTGAATACTTTCGAGTTGATTCTGATATGTTTCAAGCATTGTATCCAACTTTTCGTCTTGTTTCTTGAATAAATCTTTGAGCATGTCAACCAATTGTTCTTCCTTTGATGGTTCTGGTTCTTGATGAAGATCGTAGGTGGGTGGTGGATAAGATGGAAAATGTGGTTCTGTGAAATGTGATGGCTCTTCATACCATGAAGGATCTTGATAGCTCTGCCACCCTGGATTGTAGTTGTACTCGCAATAATCTCTTGGGTGGTTACCATTACATATGTCACATCTCCTCATTGCGTTCTGATAAGCAAATTTAGTATTTCTTGATTCTGACATCCAGTGATAATAGTTGGGCTAGTCAACGGGCCTCAGAAAATCGGACTGTTCCTCCCAGATTTGGGGTGTATCTTCTAGTAAAGCTCGTGATCTTTCAATCTCCCAATAATGTTCCATTTTTTAATCACCTGAAAACAAAAGAAAGAAATAAAAATTACAGATAAAAATAAAGAAAATTAGATACAAGTAAATTAGATAGCTTCAAAATTAATAACTCAAGAAAAATAAGTCCCCTGCAACGGCGCCAAAAACTTGACCGGCGTAAACACACACGTATAACGCAAGCACACGTATCATTCAAGTAGTATAAAAATATCGATCCCATGATGACTTAATTCCTACTGTTGTTATTAATTGTTGAATCTATTTATTTACAAATATCTAATTATATGGAGAAGAGAATGATTGTTTGATTGGTTGGTTGAATGTGGTTTTGCTAAATAAAATAAAAACAGACTCAAAAGAAAATACTAAGGAAAAAAAAAGAGAAAAGACTCAAGGATCTAGGGTCGTGATTCCACACAATATTATTATAAAGATGAATTGATTCTCTTATCTATGTGTGATAAATCAGTTTGCTAACCTGGAACACGAAATTATGCAAAAGCCTCTGTCGATGGTCAGACGCAAATACCCAGTATAACTCAATTGAACCATATGTCTATGTCAACCAAATTACCTGGATTCATTAAGATTAAGTTCCAATTATGGCTACCCACGCCCGACAAGTATATGTCTATCTTGTAAGGAAATCTATTAAATGGTTATCTATCCTCAAGGAAGATCGTGGGTTATTGAATCTAAGGCTGAAACTTAAAATCCCTATGTCTAGTTCATTTTAAGTTTACCAAATCAATCTTATTAATGGCCAATTAACAAGAAGCATTAAGCTTAAGACTCAATAAACAATCTAAAGAATTACCCGTAAAAAGAAAATCAATTATTAAGTATGAATATTGTGTTTCATCACTTCCGTAGAATAAAATAAAATGTTGCGGTTAGAGGATTCACATTTAATATTTCTTATCTAGAAATCTCACTTATTATAATATATAAATTATTTTATGTTCTGCTTTCTCAGAAATTAATAATGTTAAACATTTAAAACCAGCCATATAGGCGGTAATCCATTTAGTCCAACTACACAAGCCATATAGGCGGTAATTATATGTCACATAAAGACCAGCCATATAGGCGGTAAAGTAATTTATATTTAGACCGACCATATAGGCGGTAACAAAGTCTGCCATTAATTAATCCGGTTAAATTATAATTTAAATATTATAATTAAGTGAGATTTACCTAGATAATTATATTAAAGGTTTCACCTTTTACCCCAGCGGAAATTTAACTACAAAACATAAAGTAAATAAATAAAATGTTGTAATAAAAATTAAAAATAAAAATACATAATTTTAATATTACAAAAACTAGATGCTTCCTATGAAATCAGGGAAAAAATCCCAAGGAAAGCACACCAAATAGAGTGGTGAAGGCCTCAATTTATAGGCAAATTCGGCATCTGGCACCCGTTTACGGTCAACGCGAATTTTAACCACGTGCATTGTCGGCTCAATCAAATGATGACACGTGGCACGCGGTGGAGAGTGGTTCAATGAGAAGGCAACACGTGGCACACGGTGATTGGCGAATGTTTCGGTCCAATGAGAAAGCGACACATGGCAGAATGTGATTTGCCGATAATTCAGCCCATTGAGAAGGTGACACGTGTCACGCGGAGTGTCGGCACCATAGGTTTGTGACACGTGGCAAACGGTGCATTTTATCTTATCTTCTGTGATGATGACACGTGGCACGGCGCACGTTAGCAAAATCCGGCGCACGTTAGCAAGGCCAATTTCTCAGATTCTGACACGTGTCCCTCGGCGCACGTTAGCATGACCGGAGCACGTTAGGCGTCGCGACGCCGGAAATTATGAAAATGCTTTTTTGTCTTTTTTTTTCTCTATTTTGTCCCCAAATTGCTTCCAATGCTTTCCCAACTTTATTTATCTGCAAAATAACACAAAACACATCAAAATGTTCACAAAACCCGAGAAATTATACAAAATATTAGCTTAAATAAGTGGGAAATAGTGATATAAATACCACTCATCAGATACAGAACTGGTTCTCTATTATGTTGCAACTATCGGGATAATATGACAAGGTCATGATTATCCGATTATAGAGATTAGTTGTTTGTGATCCGATATATGCTTCGTACGGGACAGACACTATTCCAGCCTCATGCCTTGCATGTGACATCTGATACTGGATCGCAATACGCAATACTACGTATACTATGCCTGTTATAGATTATATATTCCTTAAAGAATATTTCTAGAGAATTGGGTAGGCACGATGCTTTACTAAAAGCCAACCATGTCTTGTAAATCGGTAAAAATATGGTACCGGGTACGCACACGTTCGGATAGTCCAACGACCGGATTTACTGCCAACATATCCAGGGATCTCATGGGTCGTTTCCCGAAGATTCACCGATGATGTTTGACTCGAACATAATTAATCTGGGATTAATTAAAAGAGAGAGAAAATTAATCTAGGATTAATTACGGCGAGAATTTATCTGAGATAAAATTCGATAAGAAGAGAGAGAACAATTAATTTGGAATTAATCGATTAAATAATATATTCGATATATTAAATGAAATTAGATTTCATAGCGGAATTAAAATTGGATTTTAATTCAGGCGAACGAATTAATTTAGAATTAATTCGTGTGCGACTTTAATATTTAATTAACGTCGTAACAGAAAATTTGTTTAATCGGATTAAGTGAACCCAAGCCCGAAGTGTGTGGAGCAAGCCACTTCAATTTTGAATTAAAGTGGGTCCCACCAACTTACATCACTTGTCCATCAAGTGTCAAAGTTTGTGATGAGAGTGGTTGGGGACATTAAATGCAATTTTCCCTCCAAACATTTGCTTTAGCTTTTTGGAAAAGCATATACCAAATTTGAGAGACTTTTTGGTATTAGGTTTTTTTAGAAAAACAAAACACAAAATTAAAAAGCTCTCTCCACTCCCTATTTTCTTCATTGCTAGCACATTCAAAGATCAAACAAAGGTGATAGGGAAAGATCCCTTGAGTTTGGAATCTCATTCACCAAGCTTGGAGCTCAACACACAATCATCAAAGATGAGCTTGGAGCAACTTCAAAGGAACAAAATTTTTGCTCTCAACACATCCACTCAACCGATCAAAGTGAGTATAATTTCCGCTATATTTCTTTGAGTATTCACACATGTTTTATGCTTAAATGATCTTGGGATTGTCCTTAGAAACCCAACAATGGTATCAGAGCCTATTTAAGCATGAAAATGATTAGGGTTTATAATCTTAAATTTTGGTATTTTTGCTTGGAGTATGATTTTATCAATTGATTGTTTGAGTATGCTTAGATTATGATAACTTAGAGTTATGCATGATTAATTTTATGAAAAAATTGATTAGATAATTTTCCCAAAAATTTTGGCTTGGCCAAAAATAAAGGAACCCTAAACTCATGGTGATTTTGATTTTTTAGACCATTGGATGTGTTTAAAATGTTTGGATATATTGATTTGTGATTTAATTGGATTGAAATCAAAATTAATAAAAATATATCCATATTGCCGTGAGCATCAAGAAGCATGTTAGAGTTGATTTTGCTTCAATAATATTGGACATGTATTGAAAATGATAAAGCATGATTAATTATGTAAATTGGTATTTTTGAAATGTTAATTTGAATAATTAATTATGGCTATACACTTTAATTAAATAAATTGTGATATTTGGAATATTAGAATTTAATTAATTAGGCTTAATTTGGAATTGGGCTAAAATTGTTATATTTGGGTCTAATGGGCTTGGTTGGGCCAAGTTAGTTTAGGACAATTGGATTGAATCCAAATTGGGCCTAAAACCATACCATTAAGTCCAAATATAATAAATGGGCCTTTAAATAATTAATTGGGCCTAATGGGCCAAAATTAATTTTATGGCAAATGGTGATTCCTTATTGGGCTTTGGTTGCCAAAGTCCATGCCTTAAGAAATTAATTGAAAGCCCATTGGACTTTAATTAATTAACATTGGATGTTAATTGGGCTTTGAGACCCATTAAGATTAGATTTAGAATCTAAATCGTAAAGGCACATTAAAAGTGTAATTATTTAATTTGGAATTAAATAAAGAATTAGTATTGAATACAAATTAAATTGGATTTAAAATTGTAGTTCAATATAATTAGAGAATACGCACTTTGAGTACTTATTCTCAAACGAGTTGGACTAGCGCAAATCAAATCGTTGTTTGAACATTGGATGATCACTTAATTCAAAGATTAATTAATTAGATTAGATTAGATTGAATAACATGCTTTGTGTGAATACATGGATGTGTTGTATGTATAATGTATATCGAATGGATATTAGATGGGTGAGGGCAATTTTGGAAATTATTGTAATAAATTTAGAATTTATTAAATTGGACATGCGTGTCCAGCCTTTATCTCTTGACTCTTTGTAATTCTCTTCTCACCAATTCCCCTCAATGTTAATGAGGTTTCTTTATTGTATTATGTAATTGGGTAGAAGTTAAAATAGTGCTAGCCGGGGAGAGGAAATGGAGTAATTTATTCTAGGAACAATTTGTGAGATATCCATCCGCATATCATTATTAATTTTATTTATCGCGCCTTATTATGCTTTTAGAATGCATGCTTAAGGGTGTATGATGAGACCTAATTAAAGATAATAAATTGGTTTCCAATTTACGCGAAAAATCATCAATCAAATATTAAGCGTTTTCCTTCCATTGAATGGTTTTTTCTCAAGATCCAAGATTGGCATTGGTTTGTTGGCCAAAGTCAAGATCAATGTCCATTGCGGATGTGTTTGAACCGTGAAAGCTTTGTTCCATATCGCATGTCTTGGGCAAGTTGTGATTTGTTGGCCAAACTCAAGATCACTTCTTGTTCATCGACATGGATTACGAAGCTTTCCAAGATCAATGGGTCCCGCTTAACTGGAATCATTAAGCTTGTTGAGCCAAAGCCAAGGCTTAGTTGATTCAGAGGAAAAGTTTAGGAAAATATATTGGATATATTTGCATATATATTGTATATATGTTTCGGACTTGAAGGTCCACCTACCGGATCTAGGAATTTGATGAGATCCAATTGATCTTAGAGATCTACCTAGTTAAATATCATACAGCTTGTTGGCCAAAGTCAAGGTTGTGTGTTATTTAACGGGATCCTAGCCCACTAGGAAACTAGGTTTCCCGAGTACTCAACAGAGGGTTAGAGGCTCGCCAAAAAATAGTGGGAGGCTAGTATTGAAATTACAATTTTGTTCAAATACTTGCCAATACGCGCTTTCAAATTATTTCATCATTTTAAATATTTATTAGTTGGACTAATATTCTATTATTTTTCTTGTAACAGTTGGACTGTACCCAAAAATTGTTAATTGAATAGTTAGACTATTGCAATTAAGATGACTGGAAAGATCGGGGTTAGAGACATTATCATGGGCGAAAATTTCTTTAATGGCGCGAACTTTCCTGACTGGGATATGAACCTCAAGATTGTCCTGGGGGCTGAGAGGATGCTCTATACGATAGAGAGACCTCTCAGGCCTAAGCCCGGAAATGAGCAACCGCTTGAGCTTGAGCTTTGGAAGACTTATAGCGATGACAACTCAATTGCTCAATCCGTCATGCTCGCTGCAATGACCCCTCAATTTCATCGCCAAAATAAAGGATTGGATCCTTATACTATAAAGGAAAAATTGAAGGACCTTCATCGATCTAACCTTAGATCGCAAAGGTATGAATTACAGAAGAAGCTCTTTCGATCTCGAATGTCAGATGGTACATCTGTCGAGCACCATGTGTCGCAGATAATTGCTGACATTGAACAGCTGGGTCAGCTAGGCATAACATTTAAGGCTGAGACTTCTATAGATTTGATCTTGCAGTCTCTTCCTAACAGCTGGAGCGGGTTCATCATGAACTATAATATGATGAACCAATACCATACTCTTGTAGAGTTGATGGCAATGCTGCGTAAAGTAGAAAAAGAGCTATTGAAGGGCAAAAAGTGCGAGGCGCACTTCGCTTCAACATCTCAATCTCCCAAGGCTTGGCCGAAGGCTACTGGAGGTGTAAAGAATAAGAAGAAGAAGAATGGCAAGGCCAAATCATCAAAGTCTTCTGGGAAGGCAAAGGACAAATCCCAAGATGTATGCCTGCAATGTGGAAAACGGGGTCACTGCAAGAGTGACTGCCGTGAGTAAAAGGCGCACATGAAGAAAATCAAAGCGGGCAAGGCACCGGCTTCAGGTATGTTTGTTATAGAAATAAACATGTCTACTTCTAGTTTTAAAAATTGGATTTTTGATTCTGGTTGTGGTACTCATATATGTACAGATGTGCATGATCTGCAGATTAGCAGGAGAGACTCTAGGGGAGATTGATCTACGAGTTGGAAACGAGACCAGGGTCGCTGTTTTGGCTGTAGGAACTTATATTTTGAACTGCCATCGGGGCATGTACTAAACTTATCAGACTGTTATTATGTACCTAGTTTGACTAGGAATATTATATATGTATCTTTATTAGCCCAATGTGGGTATACTTTTGTTTTTAGAAACAATGGGTGTTTTATGTATAAAAATGATATGGAGATATGCAGTGCTGATGTGAATAATGGTCTTTATATTTTGAATATAAATCAATCTCAAACATATAATGTAACAAACAAAAGGCTTAAACTAAATAACAAAGATGAAACTTATATGTGGCATTGTCGTCTGGGACACATTAACAAGACTCGCATATCCACACTTTCGAAGAGTGGGTACTTGGACGGATTTGATCCAAATTCATATGACGTCTGCGAATCTTGTTTATTAGGGAAAATGCCTAAAACACCTTTTAGCGGTAAAGGTGCACATGACACCGAACTGTTAGCCCTCGTTCATAGTGACGTATGTGGGCCCATGTCTAGCCAGGCTAGAGGTGGATATGTATACTTCGTAACCTTTAAAGATGATGCATCGCATTATGGTTATGTGTATCTTATGAGACACAAGTCGGAAACTTTTGAGAAATTCAAAGAGTTTCGATACGAAATAGAAAAATAGACCGGCAAAAGTATTAAAACATTATGGTCGGACCGTGGTGGAAAATACTTAAGCAATGAGTTTCTTGATTACTTGAAAGAGTATGGTATTCTTTCATAGTGGACTCCTCCCGGAACACCGCAATTAAACGGTGTGTCCGAACGGAGAAACCGAACTTTGTTAGACATGGTAAGGTCAATGATGAGTCGCATTGAGCTACCTATTTCCTTCTGGGGATATGCATTGAACAGTGCAATACTTATTTTGAATAAGGTTCCGCCAAAGTCTGTTCAACAGACTCCGTATGAAATATGGACATGAAAGAAATCGGGTTTCTCATTCCTGAAGATTTGGGGTTACTGGGCATACGTTAAATGTTTGGATAGTACCAAACTTGAACCAAATCGGATAAGTGTCTATTTGTAGGTTATCCTAAGGAAACCAAAGGATATTACTTCCACAACCCACAAGAAAACAAAGTATTTGTTGCTCTACATGTGGTTTCCTTGAGAAGGAATTCCTAAATGTAGTGGTTAGTGGGAGGAAAGTATAACTCGATGAAAATAGAGTGATACTATTCCTGAACATGAACAGTTCATCAGGGATGAGACTGTACCACAATCTTCGAATACACAAGAACCGCGTAGGTCGGAGAGAGTCAGAAAATAACCTGAGAGGTATGGGTTTCTGATCTCACCTCATGTGGATATTAATCTTGTTGAGGAAGATGAACCGGCTACCTATGAGGAAGAGATATAAGGTATCGACTCCGGTTTATGGCAAGATGCCATGAAATCCGAAATGGATTCCATGTATACCAACCAAGTTTGGACACTGGTTGATGCACCAGAAGGCGTAAAGCCTATTGGTTGTAAATGGGTCTTCAAGAAGAAGACCGACATGGATGGCAACATACAAACGTACAAAGCTAGGCTTGTAGCGAAAGGGTATCGTCAACGACATGGTGTCGATTACGATGAAACTTTTTCACCTGTTGCCATGATTAAATCCATTCGGATAATGCTTGCTACTGCTGCATATTTCGATTACGAGATATGGCAGATGGACGTCAAAACCGCTTTCCTTAACAGAAACCTTTTGGAGGATGTTTATATGCAACAGCCTGACGGTTTTGTCGTTCCAAAACATGCAGACAAGGTTTGCAAGTTAAATCAATCCATTTATAGATTGGCGCAAGCATCGCGTTCTTGGAACCAACGTTATAATGAGATTATAAAAGAATATGATTTCATTCAAAATGAGGATGATCCTTGTGTTTATAAGAAGGTTAATAGGAGTGCACTGACATTCATTGTCCTTTACATTGATGATGTATTGCTTATTGGCAATGACATTCCCATGCTACAATCGGTGAAAGCTTGTCTTTCATTAAAATTCTCCATGAAAGATCTGGGAGAGGCAGCCTTTATTCTAGGAATAAAGATCTACAGAGATAGATCAAGAAAGCTGCTTGGACTCTCCTAGAGCATATACATTGACAAAGTGTTGAAGAGATTCAACATGGAACAGTCTAAAAGGGGACTGTTGCCAGTATCACATGGTGTCACTCTATCTAATTACATGTGTCTTAAAACTCAAGATGAGAGAGAAAACATGAGTCGGATCCCATTCGCTTCGACAGTCGGATCGATCATGTATGCCATGATATGTACGCGATCTGATGTCTCCTATACTTTGAGCATGTGTAGTCGCTATCAGGCTGATCCAGGTGATGGTCATTGGGTTGCAGTTAAGAACATCCTTTAGTATCTTAGACGAACTAGGGATGCGTTCTTAATATATGGAGATGGAGAACTTGAGGTAACTGGGTTTACCGATGCAATTTTCCAAACCCATAAAGACGACTGTAAGTCACAATCCAGGTACATATTTTGTTTGAACAACGGAGCAGTAAGCAGGAAATCTTCCAAGCAAGAGACTGTTGCCGATTCAATAACAGAAGCAAAATATATTTCTGCAGCTGAAGCAGCAAAAGAGGCAGTTTGGATCCGTAAATTCCTAATTGGATTAGGAGTAGTTTCGTTAGCAGCTGAGCTCATTCAATTGTATTGTGATAATAACGGGGCTATAGTGCAGGCTAAGGAACCACGGTCTCATCAATGATCCAAGCACGTTCTTTGGCATTTCCATCTGATTCGTGAGATCATACATCGTGGCGATGTGAAGATCGAGAAGGTCGCATCAGATGATAATATTGCAGATCCGCTGATGAAAGTTATTCCTCAGCAAAAGTTTGAGCGACATGTACATAGTTCAGGTGTTAGATACTTGAGTGACTGGCTATAGGCCGAGTGGGAGATGGTTGGACAATTATAACCCATAGCGTCACTATTTGTAAAAGACATTGTGGTTTTTGTACAAATTAACTATGTGACAATGGGCTATTTTATCATTTTGTAATTAGATTACTTGAATATATATAAATGATAAAAGTCCTTATGATTAGTTCCGGATTATAAGATATGAGACAGTATCAATCCATGAAGGTTTAATCATTAAATATCCATAGTCGTAGTATTATCGTGACTGGACATCGATAATGCGGAATAGACTAGTATTGTACTTGTGTGTGTTATGGAAGCGTAACAGCATAGTTCTCATATATTTAAGTATTGGATGCTTATGCAAGTGTGATAGGAGGTTGTGTTTGCCGATGGTACGGAAACAGCTTAGCTCTGGATAGACCCCTCGGAATCCCATTGGTAGTATGACTATGTGTCTATGGGAATCTGATTCAGGGTAGGTGTATTTGGTCTTAACCTGAGACTTGCATCGCTAATACTTGCGACAATAAATACGCTTTGGTTTTGGTCGTCTGGGACTTTAACAGGTTCCGTGTACGCCTCTTCTGGGTTTATTGAGAATCATAGTTTATTGGGTGTGATGTCAAGACGGAAGTATCACTGCAGTCATATGGAAATGATGATCACGCAGGGATACAGAACTGGTTCTCTATTATGTTGCAACTATCGGGATATTATGACAAGGTCATGATTATCCGATTATAGAGACTAGTTACTTGTGATCTGATATATGCTTCGTACGGGGCAGACACTATTCCAGCCCCAAGCCTTGCATGTGACATCTGATACTGGATCGCAATACGCAATACTACATATATTACGCCTGTTATAGATTATATATTCCTTAAAGAATATTTCTGGAGAATTGGGTAGGCACGTTGCTTTGCTAGAAGCCAACCATGTCTTGTAAATCGGTAAAAATATGGTACCGGGTACAGACATGTTCGGATAGTCTGACGACCAAATTTACTGCCAACATATCCATGGATCTCATGGGTCGCTTCCCGAAGATTCACCGATGACGTTTGACTCGAACATAATTAATATGGGATTAATTAAAAGAGAGAGAAAATTAATCTGGGATTAATTACGGCGAGAATTTATCTGTGATAAAATTCGATAAGAAGAGAGAGAACGATTAATTTGGAATTAATCGATTAAATAATATATTCGATATATTAAATGAAATTAGATTTCATAGCGGAATTAAAATTGGATTTTAATTCGGGTGAACGAATTAATTTAGAATTAATTCGAGAGCGACTTTAATATTTAATTAACGTCGTAACGGAAAATTTCATTTAATCGGATTAAGCGAACCCGAGCCCGAAGTGTGTGGAGCAAGCCACTTCAATTTTGAATTAAAGTGGGTCCCACCAACTTACATCACTTGTCCATCAAGTGTCAAAGTTGAGTGATGGGAGTGGTTGGGGACATTAAATGCAATTTTCCCTCCAAATATTTGCTTTAGCTTTTTGGAAAAGCATATACCAAATTTGAGAGACCTTTTGGTATTAGGTTTTTTAGAAAAACAAAACACAAAATTAAAAAGCTCTCTCCTCTCCCTATTTTCTTCATTGCTAGCATATTCAAATATCAAACAAATGTGATATGGAAACATCCCTTGAGTTTGGAATCTCATTCACCAAGCTTGGAGCTCAACACACAATCATCAAATAGGAGATTAGACCAACTTCCCACTCAACCGATCGAAGTGAGTATAATTTCTGCTATATTTCTTTGAGTATTCACACATGTTTTATGCTTAAATGATCTTGGGATTGTCCTTAGAAACCCAACAATTTTTGCATACTTGTATACTTGCCAACATAATAGCTCTTCTAGATCGACTAGAGGAAGATCATTATTCATTTTCTCTATAAAAATTTTCTCTATGATGATCTTATGGCTTGTCATGGCGTAAATTTAACCATTTCAGAGAGAGTCGCCTCAAGACTTATCCTAGTCAAACCCTTCCACTTGTGATAATTTTTTATTCAACAGAGTGCTTAGTAGTTATGGAGGATTTTTTATGAATAAAATGAACAAGGATCTTCATCCAGTTTAAGAAGATGAGCCATTTTACTGGCAAGCATATAAATATGTCAAATCATGTGTTGATTGATTTAATGTTTATACTGAAATATATGGGTGTTCACGGGTCGGGTCGGGTTAGGTTTTTTAAATATTGTGAGACCCGATCGGGTCGGGTCACGTGGAGGTTGTTGGATAATTATGACCTATAGCATCACTATTTGTACAGAACATGGTGTTATTATACAAATAAACTATGTGACAAATGAAATTGCTCTTTTATCATTTGTAATTGGATTACCGGGATATATAAATGATAAAAGTCCATATGATTAATACCAGAGTAATAAGATATGAGACAATATTAATCCACTAAGGTTTAATCATTAAATATCCCTAGTTGTAGTATTATCGAGACTGAACATCGATAATGCGGAATATACTAGTATTACACTTTTGCGTGTTATGGAAGCGTAACGGCATAGTTCTCATATATTTGGGTATTGGATACTCATGCAAGTGTAATAAGAGGTTCTGTTTACCGATGGTACGGAAACAGCTTCGCTCTGGATAGACCCCTCGGAATCCCATTGGTAGTATGAATATGTGTCTATGGGAATCCAAATCAGGGTAGGTGTATTTGGTCTTAACCTGAGACTTGCATCGCTAATACCTGCGACAATCAGTATACTTTGGTTTTGGTCGTCCGGGGCTTTAACAGGTTCTGTGTACGCCTCTTCTGGGTATACTGAGAATCGTAGTTGTAGGACACAGAACTTGACGACGCTGTTCTAGACTCGCGGCCTAGTTGGGAGTACGAAATAACATGGAGTCGCCACCCGGTGTGAACCGAGACAAAGATTTAAGGCCGCACTCACCCCTCGCAAGGGAAGACCTCAAACCGTTGGGTTCGGAATGGTCCCTTACTTATGTCACTTGTGATGATATGATTTGTGCAATAAATTAACAAAGTCTACTCAATAATCATGCTCAAAGGTATTTAGATCTAACATGCATTCGCTAAATAAATCATATTCTAAGTTTGCATGCTTAAAAGTATGTCTTTGAATGGCAAACACGATATCACACAATGAGCATATTGAACCATTAAATAAACGAATCACTATTCAAACATAAACCTAAACTAATCAAAATAACATGCTTAAAAATAACATAATCATGCTTAGAAATTAAATAACAAAACTAAATTAAATCATGCTTAAAATAATAAATGAACGACCTATGAACTACAACATGCTCAAATACAAATTTGGATGAGACGAGATATGTGTATCTTAAGTGGTACGTGGCGTTGTATCCCGAGTGCAGACAGCAATACCGTCCATTCGGAATCGGCTACGGAATTTACGTCCGGGTTTCCATCCGATATACCACAAAAGGGAACACACATCCCGCTCATCCAACAATCACATCATGCCTCAAACGACTCTCATGCAATAATATTTTAAAATAAATAAAATAAAACGAAAGATAATAAATAAAAGGGTACCCTCAGGTCTAAACTCTTTTGTCGTCTCACGAAAGGGCGTTACACGGCCGTTGGAAGGGTGAATGATCCGCAACTCTTCCGGTTCACTAACTCAACGTCTTTCCTCATTGTTTCGCTGTTCGGGCTGCTATTTTCACTCCGTTTCACTGCTGTTTTTGTTGTATTTTCTGGTTACTGTTTTAAGACAATTTAAGGACTGTTTTGGTGTCGTTTTTAGGGGTTGATTTGGGTTAATTTATGCGGCAAAGGGTGAAGCGGCTTTTGTGCGTGGGTGATTTGGCTGGCTGTTGAATTGGCGAAGGTGTGTGGGGCAGTTGATAGGCTTGCTGTTGAATTGGAGAACGTGCATGGGGCTGTTGAAGGTCAATGCGTGAAGGTTGCTGAGATGCGTGGAGGGCTGTAGTTGGTGAGAGGCTAGGTGTTGAAGGCTGATGGCATGAACAAGTGGCCTTTGTCTATGTGGCGTGAGTGGTAGTGCAATGGAGGGTTACGTGAATTGAGGCGTATGTGAAAGGTGATTGGCGTGAACTGGGCAAGGTCCCGTAAATGAGTAAGGGCTGACCTGTGAGCTGGGCGCTAGGTGATACGTGCGTGCTGTGAGTGGAGGGGCTGATTGAGTATGGATGGCGTGATTTGAAGTCAACAACGTGAGGGGCGTGGCTTTTTTTTTAGTGGATGGCATGAATAGAGAGGGTATTAGATGGCTGTAGAGTGCTCGGCTAGTGAGGGTTTAGGGGCAGCAGAGTGCTCGGTTAGTTTATGTGCATGAGTGGTCTGTTACGTGTGTGGAAGGCTTGTGGCGTTGAAGGCAGACTATTGGTGCATGGAACAAGGGTTACGTGGAGTTGAGGCTAGGCATGAAGGGGCTGTTACGTGAGGGATGAAGGTTATGGCTGATGCGTTGAGGAGTAGTGGCTTTGATAGCTTCCTGTGTCTCGGCTGTGTGGCCGAGTGTGGGAGAGTTCTAAGAGAGAGGAAGCTGGTATGAATGCAAGAGTTTATTACAGAGAGTGCCTGGTTCAGTTTGATTCGTGCATGGCTCTCGGTTGGGGCTGGTTAAAGGCTAATGGCGTGCTGGTGGCTTGCTTTGGCTGCGTGAAGTAGGGGTGTGAGTGTGGTGGCCGAGTGTGAAGATTCGTGAGTGGTGTTTTCAGCCGAGAGGAATGGCCTGCGTGATGAAGGGGTTGTGCTGCTTGTGTGAAGGCTATGGCGTTAATTGCTAGGGTTTGTGGGTTGTTGAAGGTTAAGGGGAATTGTGAGGGCTGATGAGTGAAGTTAGGAGCTGTGTTAATGGCTCTTGTTTTCGTGTATAAAGGGTAAAGAAGGTTTGTTGAAGGCAGCGAGTGGGGCTTTGTTGGTTCTGTTTGTTGTTTGGCCGTGAAGGGGCTGTCGAGGCAGTATGTGGAGGCTACTATGCGTGAACAAATGGGAGTGAGCTGTGTGAATATGTGCGTAAGGTTGGTTCAGTTATTGCGTGAAGGAGAGGAGGGCGTGTGATGGGTGAGCAGTTTTCTAGGGTTTGTTGTTGTGTTTCGGAGGCATGTGCGAGAGGTGTGGGGCTGCTGCCGAGAAGGCTTTGTGAAGGCTGTTTAAGGGTGCATTATTTAGGGTTTGTTTGTTCAGCTCATGTGTGAAGTGTTTTAGATGCGTGAAGGCTGTGTGTTGAAGGTTGATGAGTGGAGTGAAGGCTTGCGTGAGGTGTATGGCTCCTGGGTGAGAACACGATGAGGGGGCTGCTTGTTGAAGGCTGATGCATTAGGCTATGTGTTCGTTTGTGCTGTGAGTGATTTTGTGAATGGAGAGGCGTAAGGTCTGGTTGAAAGAGAGTGGCGTGAGGTCTTCTAAGGTTTCGTCGCCGAGTCCAGAATGAAGGAGATAAGGCTGTTTGAGTTGTTTATTCTCTTTTGTTCTGGTTTGTGGTCACTGCCGAGAGAGAGGAAGGGTAGCTACTGCGTGTTAGGGTTTATTTTGTTTGGCCGTGAGAGAGGAGAGGGGGCGTCAGGAGAGAGGAAGATGTCTAGGGTTTTTTGTTGTTTATATAGTGAGAGGGTAGGGTTAGGGTTTCTGCATGGGTTTATTTGAAAGGAAAGAAATCAATTAATTTATGTGTGTGTTTAATTTTAATTATTTAAGGCAAGAAATTATTTAAATTAGATGAGTGATTTATTTAATTTTGAAATTTAATTTAATTGGGTATAATTGGATTGGACTTTAATTTGATTTAGTTTAAATGGATTTTAATTTGATTTAGTTTAATTGGATTTTAATTAGCTATTTAATTTAATTTCAATTTAGTTATTTATTTTAATTTCAATTTAGTTATTTAATTTAATTTTAATTATTTTTAATTCAATTTAATTTGTGAGATGTGTTTTAAATGTTTTAATTATTTAATTTGTGAGATGTGATTTAATGCGTTTGGTGTGTTTTAAAATAGAGGTCCAACAAGCAAACCCGAAGCGAAACAAGCGAGTTAAATCCAATGAAAATTCCATTTTCCAATTTTACCCTTCCAACGTCCGTTTCGTGCGACTTTCACAACTAAATAGATAGTGTCTCCATACGAGACTCATCATCGGGCTGATATGCAAAAATGCAATGCCTACAGTAGTGTATTGGGTGTGATGTCAAGATGGAAGTATCACTTCAGTCATATGGAGATGATGATCAAGTAGGATACGGAACTGGTACTCTTATGTACTGCAGTCATCGGGATAATATGACTAAGTCATGATTATCCGATTATAGAGACTAGTTACCAGAGATCTGATATATGCTTCGTACGGGGCAGACACAATTTCAGCCCTAGGCCTAGCATGTGATATCGATACTGGATCGTAATATGCAAAACTATGTATATTACGTCTGACATAGATTATATATTCCTTAAAGAATATTTCTGGAGAATTGGGTAGGCACGGTGCTTTGCTAAAAGCCAACCATGTCTTGTAAATCGGTAAAAATGTGGTACCAGGTACGCACATGTTCAGATAGTCCGACGACTGGATTTACTACCAACATATCCAGGGATCTCATGGGTCGCTTCCCGAAGATTCACCGATGACGTTTGACTCGAACATAATTAATCTGTGATTAATTAGAAGGGAGAGAAAATTAATCTAGGATTAATTACGGCAATAATTTATCTGGGATAAAATTCAATTAAGAGAGATAGAATGATTAATTTGGAATTAATCGATAAAATTAATATATTCGATATATTAAATGAAATTAGATTTCATAACGGAATTGAAATTGGATTTTAATTCGGGCGAACGAATTAATTTAGAATTAATTCGCGAGCGACTTTAATAGTAATTTTGCTAGGCATAATTATTTAATTAAATTTGATTTAATTAAGTCGCAACGGAAAATTCGTTAATTCGGAATTAACGAACACGAGCCCGGAACGTGTTTACGGGCCCACTCGGATTTTGAATCAAAGTGGGGCCCACAAGTCACATCACCTAGTCTATCTCATCACCTTTTGGTTGATGGAAGTGATTAGTTGTTGGTGGCTTGTTCAACACACAAGTTTGAAAGCTTGAGTGACATTTACCAAATATTGTATTTGGTATATAACTTTTATTTTTTGGAAAAATAATTTCACTCAACACACTTCACTCACTTCTCCTCTCTCCTTCACCGAAAATCTTTCTCTTTTACTCTCATTGCCGAGAGTTACAAGAAGAAAAAAAGGGAAGTTTTGTTGCAAAATTTTCAAGTGCTAGCACACAAAAGGAGTTATACAAATGTAATAGGGAAACTTTTCCCATTGAGTTTGGAATTCAAGAATCAAGCTTGGAGCTCAACATACAAATCAAGAAGGGCTTGGAGCAACTTCAAATGAGGCAATTTTTGTTCTCAACACATTCAACAAGCCGAGCATTGTAAGTATTTTCCGCTACATTACTTTGCGTATTCACACATGATTTATGCTTAAATGATCTTGGGATTGACCTGAGACTTGCATCGCTAATACCTGCGACAATCAGTATACTTTAGTTTTGGTCATCCGGGGCTTTAAAAGGTTCTGTGTACGCCTCTTCTGGGTATACTGAGAATATTAGTGTATTGGGTGTGATGTCAATATGGAAGTATCACTTCAGTCATATGGAGATGATGATCAAGTAAGATACGGAACTGGTACTCTTATGTATTGCAGTCATCGGGATAATATGACTTAGTCATGATTATCCGATTATAGAGACTAGTTACCAGAGATCCGATATATGCTTCGTACGGGGCAGACACAATTCCAGCCATAGGCCTAGCATGTGATATCGATACTGGATCGTAATACGCAATACTATGTATACTACGCCTAACATAGATTATATGTTCCTTAAAGAATATTTCTGGAGAATTGGGTACGCATGGTGTTTTGCTAGAAGCCAACCATGTCTTGTAAATCGGTAAAAATGTGGTACCAGGTACGCACATGTTCGAATAGTCCGACGACCGGATTTACTGCCAACATATCCAAGGATCTCATGGGTCGCTTCCCGAAGATTCACCGTTGACGTTTGACTCGAACATAATTAATCTGGGATTAATTAGAAGAGAGAGAAAATTAATCTAGGATTAATTACGGCAAGAATTTGTCTGGGATAAAATTCAATTAAGAGAGAGAGAACGATTAATTTGGAATTAATCAATAAAATTAATATATTCGATATATTAAATGAAATTAGATTTCATAACAGAATTAAAATTGGATTTTAATTCGGGCGAACGAATTAATTTAGAATTAATTCGTGAGCGACTTTAATAGTAATTTTGCTAGGCATAATTATTTAATTAAGTCACAACGGAAAATTCGTTAATTCGAAATTAACGAACCCGAGCCCGGAACGTGTTTGCGGGCCCACTCGGATTTTGAATCAAAGTGGGGCCCACAAGTCACATCACTTAGTCTATCTCATCACCTTTTGGTTGATGGAAGTGGTTAGTTGTTGGTGGCTTGTTCAACACACAAGTTTGAAAGCTTGAGTGACATTTACCAAATATTGTATTTGGTATATGACTTTTATTTTTTGGAAAAATAATTTCACTCAACACACTTCACTCACTTCTCCTCTCTCATTCACCGAAAATATCTCTCTCTTTTACTCTCATTGCTGAGAGTTACAAGAAGAAAAAATGGAAGTTTTGTTGCAAAATTTTCAAGTGCTAGCACACAAAAAGAGTCATACAAATGTGATAGAGAAACTTTTCCCATTGAGTTTGGAATTCAAGAATCAAGCTTGGAGCTCAACATACAAATCAAGGAGGGCTTGAAGCAACTTCAAATGAGGCAATTTTTGTTCTCAACACATCCAACAAGCCGAGCATTGTAAGTATTTTCCACTACATTACTTGCGTATTCACACATGATTTATGCTTAAATGATCTTGGGATTGACCTTAGAAACCCAACAGAGGTCGGGTCGCGGGTCGGGTCAAGCAGAGGTGAAACCCGATCGGGTTCGGGTCGGGTCGGCCAAACAAAATAATTTTTTCTTGATAAATTAGTTATTTTGAAATATAAATATTAATTATTTTATGTCCCTAAAATTATCATATATATAAAGTTTTAATACAACAAAAGTAATAAATAAATAAAATAATAGTAAAAACTTTAAAAAAATAATAAACTTTTTAGAAAAATAATAATTTTTTTAGAAAATAATAAAAATATTATATGGTCGGGTTTTAATATCAAACCCGTTGCCAAACCCGGAAATTTCAGGTCGGGTGAATTTTTTTTTATTTTTTTTAAACCCGCGCGGGTCGGGTCGGGTCGACCCTATGAACACCCCTATTGAAATAACCTTTTGTTATGGCATATCAACAGGTCTGTTAGAGTTAACCGATTAAATCTTAGAAAACAAACTTATTCATTTATAAGACTTAATTATAAATAAAATTTCTTTTAGATTAAAGTATAAAAACAATAAAAATTTTAGAACTTTAAAAGTTGTTATTGGAAACCGATATGACAGCTGACTGATTTAATAATTGTGCTGAAGTGTCGTTCTGTTATATCACGCCCGTTAAATTTTACGGATTGGATTTAAAAAAAAAAACCTTAATCGCTTATAATATTTAATAATAAACAAAATTTATTTTAGAACTTAAATATAAAAAGAACACAACTTTTAATATTTTAGTAGTTGTTATCCCTGGTATTAAACGAGTATATACGTACGGAACATTCATTATTAGTATGCACTTTTGGCACCGTTAAAATTCGAAATGTGCCACGTCAGCAAATGAAAGGAAACGTTATCTCCACATACTGTCATTTGATTGGTCAGCTGGATATTCCCGCGAAACAAAAATCAAGTGGGACCTACATCTCTATCTCCCAGCCGCACGATCACTCTCCCACAATCAACTAAAAACCCCTTCCGTCTGAACCGTAAATGAGAAATTAAAAAAATATTAAAAAAATCGACGGAGATGGAGTTTCCGTTAGCGTCGTTAACCTGGAGTCAAGGGACGACGTCGTTGAGTGGAAGAGCCGGAGGGTTGTGTTGTGAGTTTTGGGTGAGAAAGAAGAAGGGGATGGTGAAGAATGGGGCCAGTCAAAGTCAAATACGGTGGATTAAGGCGTCTGCGGAGAGAAGTGGCAGTAGCAGTAGCAATAACGGAGATATTAAGGACGGCGAGGGTAGCAGGTTCACAGGAAGTGTTATGGAGGTCACCACATTTGATCGTGGCTTTGGTCAACCTGCTTCTGACTTTCCTGTTTGGGACAAGATTGGTGCTGTTGTTAGACTCACCTACGGAATTGGTTAGCTTTTTCTTTATCGTTTTCGTTTTCTCTTACTTGCTTTTATAAGTAACAATTATGTAGTTTGCCTTTTGAAAATGTTAAGGCTTTTGATTTATGAAAACAAAGATTAGGTGCAATAAATCTGCTTTCTTTTCCCCTATTTGGAGATGGAATTTCAAAACAAACAAAAGCATTTTTCGCAAATGCTGTGGTCGGCTATACGGATCGTTCAACACAATTTTATTTTATCCAAAATCATTGACTCATTAAACTCGGTAAAATCTAGGTCCCTCGTCTTGATTTTTGGCTATATCAATTTAGATGTTCTCCGACCTGACATATAGAATACCATTTGATCTCATTTTCTTAACGGAGATGGAATTACTTTTAAAAATTTTCTTGCTTCTTGGAACTGTTAATTGAAAACTTATGAATCTGCTTTCAGTGAAAATTAACTATCATTGTTATTATTTAGATTTATTGGGCTGATGAAATCAGGTATATATGGTGCAATGGCGCTAGCGGGAAGATTCATATGTTCAGTTACTGGAATAGATAGCATGGGAGGATTCCAACCATCCTTAGACGTGATGGTGGAAGGACTAGGATATGCAGCTCCACCAATAATGGCCCTTCTGTTTATACTAGATGTACGTTCTTTAGTTATGTTTTAATTTTGTGTTATCTATTTGAAAAGAATATAGAAAAAGTTTGAGGTGGGTTTTCTTATAATTATTGGGATGTGACTTTTATTTTTTATTTTGTTAATAATTTATTGAGATCTCAATCTCTAACTAGAACTAGCATAATATTTAAATATTTCAAATGGAGTTTAATTTTTTGTGGAGATGTTTTTCTTTGTATTAAGTTTTTTATTGACTCAGTTTCATTTTGAATTTGGGACTTATTTGGACTGAGATGGTTACAGGATGAAGTTGTGAAAGTATCACCTCATGCTCGTGCCATCAGAGATGTGGAGGATGAGGAGCTTCGGAGCTTCTTTTATGGAATGTCGCCCTGGCAGGTATATTTTGTTTAAATGTCATAATGATTAGTATAGTTTACATTTTTTCTGTCTTTTGTAGACCAAACAAGGACTAGATTTAATTTTACATTATATTTGCAGTTTATACTAATTGTCGCTGCCAGCTCAGTGGGAGAAGAGCTTTTCTACCGGGCTGCAGTTCAGGTCTATTCACACGAAATTTTCCTTTTATCTTCACTTAATGTAGAGTAGATAGAAATATCGTAGAACTTTCTAAATAATTATTTTAAAGGGTTTTTTTATAAATCTTCTATGCTCTTTGCAACGGTAAGGTTGCTCCATTGTGACCTGGAGGTCACAGGTTCGAGTCATGGAAACAGCCTCTTTGCAAAAAAAAAAAAGCAAGAGTAAGGCTGTGTACATATTGAATCCTCCCCAGAGCACACAATGTGGAAAGTCTTGTACGTTGAGCCATCCTTTTATACTCTTTTCATCCTAATTAAGCAATGAAAGCTTTAGATTCTCTGTTTACTTATTAGTTGGTTAGATTTCCTAGTAATATTTTTCTATCTTGTTCATGGGGAATTATTTTCCTTTTGAAGTAATAGAGTTAGACCTCGTGCTTTAATTACATCAGTCAACTTGTTGCTTCTTTCTGCTTATTTAAACAAACAACATCCCTTCCCCTTTGCTTTATGTTAGGGTGTGCGTGGGGGTTCTCAAGACTCTAAATAATGTGCTTGATGATAACAATCACCATTTTTTTTAATGGAAATATTGAACCATGGAAATTTCTAATTTGGTATTCTATTCAGGGAGCATTGGCTGATATATTCCTAAGAGGCACTGATTTGGTGACGGATGCTCGAGGAATGGCTTCTCTGGTATATGTTCCTTTCCATCACTTGTTTTTCCTATATCTATTATGACAATTTTCTCACATCTAAAATGTGTGCTTATATTTCTTCTGTATGTAGACGGGTGTGCTGCCTCCATTTGTCCCATTTGCTCAAGGTTTTGCAGCTGTCATAACTGCTGCTCTTACCGGTTCTCTCTATTATGTGGCCACCTCTCCGAAAGGTAGATTTGGTCACTTTTTAGATTGTTCAAGTCATTTGTAACCCTGAAGTTTGTTTAACGAATTGTTTATATCTTTTCAGATCCTACTTATGTAGTAGCACCGGTTTTAAGATCTCCCACTGGTCGAGAAGATTTGAAAAAGCTTTTTGCAGGTTCCACCTCTTCCTCTTACATATTATTTATTAGAGTTTACCAATTAGTTGTGCTTCCATGAGACTAAAACATGTCTATCATTTGGGATAAAAATAGCCAAACAAAACCGGTGAATTTGTAGTTGTCGAAAGTTAGCTAGTTGTTTATGGATAAACATGAGCAGCAAGCCACTGTTGTAGATTAAACAAGAAGTTAAAAATAAAAGTACCAATATTCGCAAATACACAAATTCCTTAGATTGAGAACCTCTCAACTATCCATAATGTTTTTAGGACTTCAATGATATTCTTATTTTGTAGAAGTCGAAAGTTAGCTAGTTATTATGGATGAACATGAGCTGCAAGTTGCTGTTGTAGATTAAACCCAAAAAAGTGCCAATGTTCACAAAAAAAGAAAAGAAAAGAAAAGAATTCCTTACATTGAGGGGCTCGCAACTATCCAGAATGTTTTAGACTTCAATAAACGTAGATTCTTATTTATTTATTTATTTATTAGCATAGCATAACTGGAAATTAAATCCCCTCCCAATTGAACATAGATTCAATATTTTAAAAGCTTATGAAGAACAAAATCTAGAGTATGGAACTACAATTGACAGTTTGTAATTTTTACTGTTAGATATGCTAATAAGAGGAATTAACTTTGTGAGTGATGAATGTTTTTATGGTTGTACCAAGGAACAAATATATACTTGATCACTTAATGGAGGAGTTTTACTGAGAACTAGTTTGACTTATATAAGGGTGTATGAAGCAAAAACTGAATTTTATAATTTATTACAAAATATCATGACTCACCACTTTGTGCGTTTACATAAGCGATTATTCTTTCTTCTCATCCTTTCATATTGCCTTTGTGCAGCCTGGTATGAGAGGAGGCAAATGAAAAGTATTTACTCTCCTCTGTTGGAAGGATTATTGGCCTTGTACTTGGGTTTTGAATGGATTCAGGTAACATTTGAACTTGTTGTGGTGTCGAGAAAATTAGTAGTAAAGCTGGAAGAAAATGAAACTGAGAATTAGTTCTTTATGTTCTGATTTACAGACAAATAACATCCTCGCTCCAATGATTACTCATGGTATATATTCGGCTGTAATATTGGGACATGGTCTTTGGAAGATTCATGATCACCGGAGAAGATTGCATCAGAGAATCCAACAGCTTCAATTAGAAGGAAAAGGCTCGGATAGAAAATGAAGCTGTTACTGAAGAACGCCAGGTAGTGAGGAAATTTGTCCATTGCTGTTGGTGCTTTAATTGTGTAGTGAGATTTAATGATGTATATAATATAAGGAAACATTATATAGTAACTGTATAAGAGTTACAGAAAGTTATAGTGTACATGTGTAGAATCATGCTGATTGTAGATGAGCTCGGATTTTTCTGTAGACAATTGAGCAAGTGCATTTTTGTTTGCCTTGGAAAGTTGTTCGTGTGCGCACAATTTCTTTATGGCTCAAAGTGTTTAAGTTCAAGTCGTGTATCTTATGAGGAGTCTCTTACGTTGAACTTTGAGAATAAAGTTGTGCAGGCCAGACACTTGAGTCCACCAGAGCCTGAACAAAAAGTCTTTAATAATAAGGTGATAAATTAAGCACTTTCAATAGGTATGACAATAGAATTACATGTGCAAATCATGTATACAAACTAATTAAGAATCCTTGAAAATTTGAATGTGTAAGGACTTTTATTTGTTTTATTCTTTTCTTTTTCAACTACTGTTATTTTTGTAGGATTTTTATTTTCTCTGAAAACTGTCCTTTAATTTGCCTAATGAAAATTTTGGGCAGTAAAAACAATATGAAAAATTAAAAGAAAATATATAATAATTAATTTTATCTTACATTCTTAAATAAAACATACAATGATTAAAGATCTTGCCCACAGCTCTATGCCATTGTCAACTACCTCTCCCACCTCCTATGGCTAGACCTGACCATCGGTCCAGTTCCCGGTTCCACACTTATGTGGAACCGGAATCGAAACCGAACCGTTCGGTTCCCGTTCTATTCGTTTTTTTTTTTTTAATTTTTTTTAAAATTTTAATAATGATTTTTTAAAAAATATGAGATTAAAAAAATTATTTAAAATTATGAATTTGAATTTAGATTACATTAAATTTCAAATAAAATTATTATCTAAAAAAAATTAAAATTAAAATTATTAAATTAAAGAGCTTGAACTTAAATTTTTAAAAACTTAAGTTGCTTACGTATCTTTAGGGGTGAGGAATCAAAGCTCACGTAGTTCCATTATAATTTTAAGATAGTTCCTCATTGTAATTTATAATTATTTACTGATCAATCATCATCAATCATCATTATAGTGTCTGTTGATCCTTCAGCTCTCGTTCTGCTTGCACTTGCAGATGCATTACCGAACAAGTCTTCAAAGTCATCGGGGGCATCTTCTTGTTTCCTCAGATTAGCTCGGGTCCAATCATACACACGTGTTGTTGCTTCTAAAGTGCTTGGATGCAATGAAGATTGTCTCGCTTCCAATATATCACCTCTTATGTTGAAGGCTTGCTCAACCGCAACGGTGAAAACAGGTTCTGCCAGTAACTCTTTAGCAATAATTGATAATACATGAAAGACATTTTGATGTCAGTTCCACCAGTCAAGGACTTCAAAATTTTTCTCACTAAACTTTTAGTAGGAAACTCGAAATTGGTAAATAAATAATTATCTAATTCCGGGTTGTTAGTCGTGTTATCCCTATGTTTTTTATTTAGTTGTAGTAACCAATGATCACCTACGCTAAGTCTTGATTGTATTACGGGTTCGCTACTACTAGATTGTCATACTGATTGCAAGTTATATCTACTAACATAATCATTAAATAAATCTATTAAATCAATTTTTATTTTAGCTATTATTATTGGAATATCAATTTCATCTATTATTTCTAAATATCAATAGTAAACTTGTAATGCACTATTCAAACATTCTAATTTAAATTTAGGATAAAAAACTGTGGCAATAAGATAAAGTAATGGAATGTCTCTAAAATAATTCAACCATTTTCATCTCATAACAACAATAGTGATGGAGTTGGTGCTTAGAGTGCAAATCCGAATTGTACATTTTATTATTTATTAATAAAATAACTACATTTTTCATTTCATACCTTATTAATGGTATTGTCATTATGCGTATTAGATTAAAGTATAGATATGCTAAGAATGACATCAACCTTAGAATAGTTTTGACACTAGTGTAAACTATTCTTAAAGTAAATATTCCTAGTTGTTGGTTTTGGAATACGGTCGAATCCCTATAACGTAGAAGACTAGCACATGTCGTATATTAGAATTGGAGTTCCAATGGTTTAACCCGATGTACCATGAGTTTTGGAAACTCGTATAGACATGTGGGTATTTGTTGAAGCGAATACTGAATGACTCACATGTGATTCCTAATAGTTGGAAGTACACACCATCGTCAATAGGAATCTCCCCAAGTCGAGTAGCATATGTAGTCCTTTGACTATAGGATAGCATGGATTTTGTGTGAGATCCTACACACTTTGATGCCATGTATGTCAGAAACCTTTCATGGTCTGGCCTCTAGATGTTCGTTGGGTGTGGACCGATGTACTCAGTAATCAAGTGTGAAGCAAGATAGGGTCTGTCGGCCCATATATGTACCATAAAGGGTTTAGGTATCCATGTGAGTAAGTCACAATTCTTAAAGACTTTGGCCAAAGCCGATCACCTAGGGTGGATCACATCAGTTGTAAAGAACGTGGATATGTCGACATAAGATGTGCGTCTTGGAAACTTGACGGTGTATTCTATGTTTCCTAAGCACAACTCGGATAGCCTACAACGGAGAGATTGTTAAACATATGTGATGACCCCAACTTGTATAGTTCAGAAAAGTCGTTCGTGTTCTTCGCAAATTCGGAGATGGCCGAATTGCGTACATATTAGCTAGTCTTATATGACGAACGTGTCTGAACTTAGAGAGTCCTAATATGAAGTGTACTCGTTGAGCACTTGGGTAGCCGATTATTTTTTATAAAAGATAATATTCAATATTATAATTATCAACTAAGATAATCAAGTGTTATTGGATAACATTGATTATTTACTTTGACCTAATTGGATTAATTCAATAATTACACAAGGGCTTGATTGTAAAATCATAATTATCTCTACCATTTGAGGATATTATGGTAATTGTAAGTATGTAATAATATGTGGTTTTGGCTTGATTTAATTAGATTAAATCAAGATGGCAAACATTTAACTAATTCATTTCCTAATCCTTGGCTTGATTTAATTGGATTAAATTAAAGTGGGAGACAATGGAGATTAGCCACACCTAATTATACATATTTGGACAAATTAAATTAAGCTCACTTAAAAGTTGATTACAACTTTTATTAATTAAAAATTACCTAAGTTTTGCTATAAATAGCAAGTTTAGGAAGGTTTTAATTACAAGTACAAATACAAGCAAATTCTTAGAGAAATTAGCCTAAGTTAGAGAAGTGTTTAGAGAAGCTTGTGAGGTCTCTATAATATTTCATCTATGAGAAATCAAGATTGGATCTTGAAGTGAAGCTTGCTAGCATTGGAAATCAAGGTTGGATCTTGAAGTCAAGCTTGCACACCTTGGAGGTTCTCCAACCATTTCAACAAAGGAGAAGTAGATTGGATCTTGCTTCAAGCTTACTAAGGTAATGTTTGATCTTCTCCTAAGCTATTTTCTTTTATGTATTAGATGCATGATCACATATGTTAATGTTTAAATAAGGCTAATAAATTGTGTTAGGATGCTTTGGAAGTATAAACACAATATGCTTGTAATTGGGTCAAAATATTTATGTTAGACATAAACATAATTTAGAGTTTGGAACTCTTGATTAAAGCTTAGAGCTATGGATACCATTCTATAATCACGTGACCACCTTTGAGTGTCCTAGAATTGTTCACGAGACATTTCTTATTAGGATTCTAATTTGGTTTGTGTATTGTATTCAAAATTTACGCAAATGCGTATTTAGAATAAATTTATGTTTTTATAAGAATATTTGATATTTTGAAAAACTTGATTTTTATTCTATAACATGCGTTGATGTTTGTTTTGATTTTTAAAAATAATTTTGGGTGTTTTTGAAGTGTTTAGGAAGAGCCGGAAGAAATTAGGGTAAAAGATCTTAATTTCTTCAGTTCACTGGAATGTGAGATGAAGGAAATGAAAAGGAAACAAAAAAAAAGTGATCAACGTGTAGTGCGCGCTACAGTACGCGTGCGTTGAATTTATTTTGCTTCGTTCTGGAGCTTCCGGACTCCGATTTAGTCCCGGTTTTTTTCTATATACCTATAATGGAATATAGTATTTCATTAAATAATTTAATATTACACATGTACTTGATATCCACGGGTTTGACCCATTTCCGCTGCGTGGGGCATCGATTCGACCCTACGGGTTCCACAACGATCCCCAACAGAATGGTATCAGTAGCAAAGGCTTAACCAGACAATACATGTTTTGAAACTATGCCACATTAATTTTAATTTAATTATGCATAAGACATATTGGATATGTATTGCATGTTTTAAATTAAAACTTTGACCTAATTAACTTAATGACTTGATTGTCATAAATCTCCCGTGATTAGGTGATTAATTTTAAGTAATATATTAATAATATTGGAGCATTATTGGATGGTCCGTCTTGCTAATACGGAGATGAATGAGTTCTTACTACTTATATTCAAAAATGTCATTAGTGTGAGGGTATAAATGCTCGGAACTTAGGTCGCTCTGGTAAAACATTGGATGTAGCGTGATGAGTTAACGTAGTCGCCCAATATCGTCATTAGTGTGATGGTGTACATACGAAACTCATTAGTACACATTGACAAGTATACACCTAGAACACGTCTTAATCCAATATCGTCATTAGTGTGAGGATAAGAAATGGTTCATGACCAAACTAGGAGTAATATGAATGTGATTGACCTTGAAGGTCTACCTAATGAGTTTACAAAGGCCAATATCATCATTAGTGTGAGGCTGAAGTAAATTTCATGGGATCCACTTCCCGCTATGAAATTTTGATAGTCAAATTTCTATTTTTCCGTTAAGGGAGATTATGGAATTACGTAAAGTAGTGGGGGGTACTAATAGATTTAAAATTCTATAATCAATTAGTGTTATCATTTTAGAAATGAAAATTATTCTGCTACTTATAAAAAATGATGTCTTGTAGATGGTTGCCGCTAATCCATTGATGAAATTTTTGGATTCCAATAAGCTAAAATGAGCCGAGAACTATTTAGAATGGGAAATGAACATGCACTTTTTCTTTGAATTTGAAAAGTTGAATTATGTCACTATCAATCCATTGCCTGTTGATATTGATCCTGACTCCACTCCAGAAGAGCGAGAAACTTTTGATAGATGGAAGGATGATAACTTGACGGTGAAATCCTACATCTTGGGATCGATGGTTCCAGATTTGCTGAGATAGTACATTGAAGTACCAGATGCTTGGAGCATCATGCGAACACTTAAGGAAATATTCGGGGCAAACCAAGAGATGGAACTTTATCGAAGGTCTAAGGAATTATTCCGCGCTGAACTCAAGGAGGGAGGAGATGTCAGTACACATATTTTGAACATGATAGACCAGATTCGATATCTAGAATGACAGAGCATTGTGTTTGATGAAAGACTGGGCCGTAATTCGATTCTGACTTATTTGTCTGGTTGTTATGCTGACTTTGTATTAAATTTCCATATGCATTCGATGCAAGCCACATACGAAAAACTTCATAATATGCTACGCACATGGAGAAAGATTTGAATAAAAGTAACCCCACACTGTATCTCCTTGGTGGAGCTGGCTCTTCAAAGACTTATGGGAAGTCAAAGAAAATCAAGATGGGGAAGAAGAAGATATCACCGCTATAATTATCAATCTTTTTAATGGATAGTTAACAAGAAGCATTAAGCTTAAGACTTAATAAGTAAACCTTTATATTACCCAAACTATAAAATAACCCCTTATAAACCGGTGATATTGGAATTCATCACAACCCCAGATAACAGGCTTAGCTACGACTCATATTTATAACTAGTAAGAACTTAAAAATAAAAGACATAAATTAAAATGCTGAAAAGTAAATGCTGAAAATTAAAAAGAAAAAAGTACAATTAAAGAAAATGTTAGGGTTAAATGATCCACTTTTATTACTACTATTTTAGATATCTCTCTTAATATAATATATTAACTTGTGTGATATTACCAACCAGCCATATAGGCGGTAACCTGATTTAAGTCAAATTAATATTTAACTACCAACCGACCAACCAGGCAGTATCTATGCTTAGTCAGGTTAAAACCAATTTAATATCAATTACCAACCGGCCAATATAGCGGTATCCTCATTAAGTCATGTTTTAAATAGTTATTATATTATAATTAAGGGAGATTAATCTAAATAGCAATAATAAAAGTTTTACCTTTCACCCTAGCAGGGGGAAGTTACCTCCTCATTGCTGAATAGTAAAAACTGAAAAAGTAAAGAAAGTAAATTACTATTACAAAAAGTAAATAAAATTAATTACAGAGCTGAAATTTAAATAAACTAGATACAAACTCCTTAGTATTATCAGAGAATTACAGAGAGTAAGGTACATCTGAAACTGAAATTTCGAGCTGAATTTATAGGGGTCGATAGGTCTCTCGCGCGGCACGACACGATGACGTGTCACATTCTGATTGGCTGCTTTGATTCCTTTATCTACTGATGTTGCATTTTGGATGATTAACTCAATAATTATGATAATGTGGCGATGATGTGGCAAACGTGGCTATGTTGATTGTCGACACCGTGTCATTGTGACACGTGTCACAAGATGATTGGCTGATGATAACGTGGCTGACACGTGGCACGCTGACTCGACAAGTGACTGATGTGAATGCCATGTGGCTGACACGTGGACGACACGTGGATAACACGTGGTGATGGTGATTGTCGGCAGCATGTGATGATGACACGTGGCACGTCGCACGTTATCATGATCGGTTGTGATGTTGACACGTGGCAGGCGCACGTTAGCATCTGGCGTATTTTAGTAAAATCCTTATGATTGGTCCACGTGTCCTGGTGCATTTTAGCAGATGTGCGGTGCACGTTAGCGGTCGCGACGCAGGCTACGCGTCGCGACGCGCCAAATGACCATTTTATCTTTTTTTGTCCTTTTTCACTATTTTGGCCCCGAATCACCTCCAGAGAGTCCTAAAACTTTATTTATCTACAAAATAACACAAAACACATCAAAATATTCACAAAGCTCAAGAAACTATACAAAATATTAGGTCAAATGAGTGGGAAATAGTGATACATTTGCCACTCATCACCTACATACTTAATAGGGTTACATCAAAAGCTGTTTCTACAACCCCCTTTCAGATATGGTTCGGTAGAAATCCAAGTCTTAGGCATTTAAAGATTTGGGGTTGTCCAGCATACGTTAGAATTGTGCAGTGGGATAAACTAGCACCCAAAGGGTATAAATATAGGTTCGTTGGATATCCTGATAATTCTATGGGATATCAATTTTACGATTCCGAGCAACGAAATGTATTTGTTGTTCGCTTTGTAACTTTTCTTGAAAAATAATTTTTGAGAGAAAGTGTGAATTGTAGAGAGATTAAACTTGATGAGTTTGATCCCAACATTAAGGAACCTGAGATGGAACCAGAGATCCAAATAGGTGAAGGATCTACAACACAGGTTCTACGTAAGTCAAATAGAATATCAAGGCCTCCTGAGAGACTATTTTTAACATCTGATGTGAGCCTTGATTTTCTCCTCTCTGAGGAAATAGATCTGACTACGTATAAAGAAGTGATATTGGATATCGATTCGTGAAAATGGCAGGAAGCCATGAAATCTGAAATGGATTCAATGCATGTCAATCAAGTCTGGGACTTAGTTGAACTTCCTGAAGGAGTTAAACCTATTGGTTGTAAATGGGTTTATAAAAGGAAGCGAGGGCCTGATGGAAAGGTGGAAACCTTTAAGGCCCGAGTGGTAGCAAAAGGTTATACTCAACGTCTTGGGATTGACTATGAGGAAACTTTTTCACCAGTAGCCATGCTAAAATCCATTAGGATTCTTTTAACCATTGATGCATATCACGACTATGAGATATGGTAGATGGATGTGAAAACCGCTTTCCTAAATGGATTCCTTGAAGAGGATATCTATATGGAACAACCAGAGGGTTTCGTATTTAGTGAGACTTCAAACTTGGTTTGTAAGCTCCAAAAGTCTATTTATGGACTTAAACATGCATCCCGAAGCTGGAATCGTCATTTTGATAAGATAATTAGATTATTTGGATTCATCAAAAATGAGGAAGAACTATGTGTTTATAAGAAAGTTAGTGGGAGCATGATAGTTTTCCTAGTCTCATATGTAGATGAAATCCTTATCATAGGAAATGATATAGAGATGATGCAAAGTGTGAAAGTCTACCTTTGCAAGAACTTCTCCATGAAAGATATGGGTGAAGTTTCCTATATATTAGGTATAAGGCTCTACCGAGATAGAGTTAGGAAGCTTATAGGGTTGTGATGAGCGGAAAATATATCAATATTTACCGCCCCTTTTACTTAATATTTTATTTAGTTTCTCGGGTTTGATGAACGTTTTGATGTGTTTTAGTTTATTTTACAGATAAAATAATATTGGGACACAATGAAATCATTTAGGATGAAATGTGGGTCAAATAAGGGCAAAAATTGGACTTGACATATTAATTTTGGAGATTGGAAACTTGAAAGGGCGTTTTAACGAAGTGCAGTTTTGGAAATTCCAGTTTTGTGCATCTGTCGTATTTTGGGCATAACTTTTTACTCCGATATCGAATTGAGCTGATTCAAGTTCCAGATTAAAGAAGACGCAAAGATCTACAGCTTTGAAAGACAAAATAATTTCTAATTCTGAATATTTCATGCCCGAAATTGATGAACCATCCAAAGGTGTGTTGTGTGTAATTATTAAAGTCACTTTCAATCATTTTCAAAGCAAAAAATAAATTAATAAATAAATAATAAAAATTATCAAATCAACACCAAACATGATAAGCAATTAGTGGAGCAATTAATAATGGATTTGGTGGAGCAATTAATAATTGATTTGGTGGATGATTTGATGGAGGCAAAATTTTACCTATAAATACCAAGCCATTTCATTTTGTAAATTCATACTTTCTTCTAAGGAATTCCTTAAGAATACTAAGAAGATTGTATCTTGTTTGTTTATTTACAGCTTTCAGTAATTAATTTCCACTTTCGCACTTTCTTTTCTTACTTTTCAATTTTTACTTTCCGCAATTTACTTTTACGCACAATACTTTTCTTTCTTTAATTTTTAGTTTTTACTTTTCAGTAATGAGGAGGTAACTCCCATTTGCTGGGGTAAAAGGTAAAACTTTTATTACTAATATTTAGATTAATCTCCCTTAATTATAATATATAAACTAGTTAAAACCTGACTTAACGAGGATACTGCCATATTGGTCGGTTGGTAATTATTTAAATTGGTTTTAACCTGACTAAACTGGATACCGCCTGATTCGTCGGTTGGTAATTAATTATTAATTGACTTAATCTGGATACCGCCTATATGGCTGGTTGGTAATTATCATGCAAAGTTAATATATTATATTAAGGGAGATATCTAAAATAGAAGTAATAAAAGTGGATCATTTTACCTCAGCATTTTCTTTTATTTTACTTTTACTTTATTTACTTTTCAGCAATTTACTTTTCAGCATTTACTTTTCAGCAATTTACTTTTCAGCAATTTACTTTCAGCATTTACTTTTCAGCAATTTACTTTTCTGTAATTTACTTTCAGCATTTACTTTTCAGCATTTAATTTTCAGTATTTAATTTCAGCATTTACTTTCCGTCATTTACTTTTCAGTAATTTACTTTTCATCATTTTACTTTATGTCTTTTATTTTATTTAAGTTTTTATTACCCGTAAATATGTGTCGTAACTAAGCCAGTTATCTGGGGTTGTGATGAAATCCATTATCACCGGTTTATAAGGGGTTATTTTATAGTTTGGGTAATTTAAAGGTTTACTTATTAAGTCTTAAGCTTAATGTGTCTTGTTAGATTGGCCACTAATAAGATTGATATGGTAAATCTAAAATAAACTTGACAAAGGAATTTTAGGTTTCAGCCTTAGACTTAATAGCCCACGATCTTCCTTGAGGATAGATAACCCTTTAATAGATTTCTTTACAGGATAGACATATACCTGTCGGGCGGGGGTAGCCATAATTGGAACTTAAACTTAATGAATCCAGATAATTTGGTTGACATAGACATATGGTTCAATTGGGTTAAACTGGGTATTTGCGTCTGACCATCGACAGAGGCTTTTGTATAATTTAGTGTTCCAGGTTAGTAAATCTATTTATTACACAAACATATAATAACCACTTCATCTTTAAAATGATATTGGAAGAAATCACAACCCTATATAGTTTTTAATATTGAATTTTCTTAAACCTACTTTCGAACAATTTTATTTACTTGTTTTTAAATTCAAAACCTTCATCATTTCAAATCAATCAATCAACCTGTTAGATACTAGTAATCATTTGACCTCATAAAATTAATAACTTAGGTATTAAGTCCTCGTGGGATCGATACTTTTTATACTACTTGAATGATACGTGCGCTTGCGTTATACGTGTGTGTTTACGCCAGTCAGGTTGTCACAATCGACGTACATAGATAAGACGTTAGAAAGGTACAGTTTTACCAACTGCAAGGTAGCAAATGTACCTTTATGATACTGCATACATCTTTCGAAGAAAATGGCACCTCAAACTGAGAAAGAGATTATTAGGATGTCTAACTTGCCATATGCTTCTTATATTTGAAGCATAATATATGTTATGCTATGTACTAGACCTGAAATCAATTTCGGCATCAGTGTGATCATTGGACAGCTGTGAAACATATCCTAAAATATCTTAAAAGTACTAGGGATAAGTTTCTGATAAAGGAGAAAGTGAGTTACAAGTTAAGGGTTATACAGACTCCAACTTACAGGGAGATCCAGATGATAAAAACCTACATCATGATACATATTTACCCTTAACGGTGGTTCGATTAGTTGGCGTTGTTCAAAGCAAGGCTCAACAATTGATTCCACCACTGAGGCAGAATTTATAACGGCTTCAGAAGCTGATAAAGAAGCTGTTTGGATTAAAACATTTATCACAAAACTTGGCGTTGTGCCTAGTATTGCGGATTCGATCTCATTATATTATTATAATAACGGAGCCATCGCGCAGGCTAAGGATCCGAGAGCACATTCCAAGTCTAAACATGTGGAAAAGAAATATTACACAATTAGAGAGATTATTGAACGAAAAGACATAGTGGTCTTGAAGGTTGAAGGATAAGACAACATAGCAGACCTGCTTACAAAGACCTTACCTCCTAAGTTATTTGATAAACATGTGGAGGAGATGGGACTGCGGTACCATCCAGATTGGCACTAAGCAAGTGGGAGTTTGATGGAGTTGGTGCTTAGAGTGCCAATCCGAATTGTACATTTTATTATTTATTAAAAAAATAACTACATTTTTCATTTCATACCTTATTAATGGTATTGTCATTATGCATATTAGATTGATGTAATGATGTATAGGTATGCTAAGAATGACATCGACCTTAGAATAGTTTTGACACTAGGTGTAAACTATTCTTAAAGTAAATATTCCTAGTCGTTGGTTTTGGAATACGGTCGAATTCCTATTACCTAGAAGACTAGAACATGTCGTATATTGGAATTAGAGTTCCAATGGTTTAACCCGATGTACCATGAGATTTGGAAACTCGTATAGACATGTGGGTATTCGTTGAAGCGAATACTGAATGACTCATAGGTGATTCTTAATAGTTGGAATTACACACCACCGTCAATATGAATCTCCTCGAGTCGAGTAGCATATGTAATTCTTTGACTATAGGATAGCATGGATATTGTGTGAGTGTTGAACAATTATGACCTATAACATCACTATTTGTAAAGAACATTGTGTTTTTGTACAAATTATCTTTGTGACAAAAAGAAATTACTATTTTATCATTATTGTAATTAGATTACTTGGATAAATATTAATGATAAAAGTCTATATGGTTAAATCGGATTATTAAGATATGAGATAGTATCAATCCATGAACGGTTTAATCATTAAATATCCATAGTCAAAGTATTATTGAGACTGGATATTAATAATGCAGAATAGACTAGTATTACACTTGTGCGCGTTATGGAAGCTTAACGGTATAGTTCTCATATATTTAGGTATTGGATACTTATGCAAGTGTAATAAGAGCATCTGTTAGCCGTTGGATCGGGAACAGTTCGCTCTGGATAGACCCACTCTGAATCCCATTGGTAGTATGACTATGTGTCTATGAGAATCCGAATCAGGGTATGTGTATGTGATCTTTAACTTGAGACTTACGTTGCTATTACTTGCGACAATCAGTTTACTTTAGTATTGGTCGTCTGGAGCTTTAACAGGTTCTGTGTACGCCTATATTGGGTTTACTGAGAATCGTAGTGTATTGAATGTGATGTCAAGATGGGAGTATCACTTCAGTCATATGGAGATGATGGTCACACATGATACGAAACTAGTACTCTTAAAGCTGCAGCTATCGGGATAGTATGACTAGGTCATAACTTCTCGATTACAGAGATTAGTTACTCGGGATCCAATATATGCTTCGTACGAGGCAGACACAGAGCCAGCCCTAGGCCTAGCATGTGACATCCGATACTGGATCGTATTACGCATTACATAATATTAATATTACTACGCCTGATACAAATGATATTCCTCGGTGAATATTTTTGGAGAATTGGGTAGGCACGATGCTTTGCTAGAAGCCAACCATGTCTTGTAAATCGGTGAGAACATGGTACGGGGTCCGATAACCATATTTACTATCAATATATCCAGGAATCTCTTGGGTCGCTTCCCAAAGATTCACCAATTACATTTGACTCATATAGAATTAATCTGGGATTAATTATGAGAGAGAAAATTAATCTGGGATTAATTGCAGGAAGAATTAATCTGGGATTAACTTCGTATAGAAGAGAGAACGCGATTAATTTAGAATTAATCGATAAAATAAATTTAATAGTTAAATTAGATTTTCCATTTAATTTATTTATTTGTGGCTAAAATAATATATTGGATATATTAATTGAAATCGGATTTCAATACGAAATTAAAATTGGATTTTAATTCGGGCGAATGAATTAATTTAGAATTAATTCGAAAGCGACTATCGTAATAATTTTGGGACGCAAAATTATTTAATTAAATTAGATTTAATTATGGCGCGACGGCAAATTCGTTTAATCGGAATTAAACGAACCCGATAAAATTACCCGTGACTTTGCGTCTGTCTTTTTGTGTTTTGGAAACACAAAATATCTTTGACTTTGGTGGGACCAAGTCAAGTTGTGTGTTGAAGTAGCCAACTCAAATTTTGAATTTAAAATGTGGTGGGACCACATGACCTACATCAAAGGTCAAAACTTGATGGAAGTAGTTGGCATAATTTATTAAATGCTTTTTTAACACAACAACCACCAAGTCTTGAATTTTTTAACATACACTCTCTCTTTCTCTCCTTGCTTGGCCGAATACCTCTCAAAATGGAAGTGAAATTTTTTGCTTCAAAATTTCAACAATGCTAGCACTTAGAGAGTCAAATTAGGTAATAGGGAAACTCACCCAGGGAACAAACAACATAAACAACAAGCTTGGAGCTTCATCCAAAAGAATTAATTCGAAATTTCTCCTAATTACAATGTAAGTGATTCCGCCACTTTTCTTGTAATTTTCACACATATAATCATGTTTAGGATCTTGTGGCATGTCTTAGAGACTTACAATGGTATATAGAGCCTTGCTAAATATGATTTTGAAAACTAGGGTTCATAAATTTTAATTAGGAATTTTTGCTTGGAGCATGAAAATTCAAAATTGAGTTGTTGGTTGATGTTAGATGATGATAACTTGGAGTTGTGCATTGTTGGATTGTTGAAAAATTGATTGGATCAAATTTCCCTAATTTCCCTATGTTGGCCGAATATTACCCTAGTTTAACTCATGGTGATTTTTAAATTTTGACACTTCGATGTGTTAATGGCATGATATATATGTTGAATGTTGATTTAATTGGATTGGAATCAAATTGGATGTTAATTTCTTGTCTGTGCCGCGAGTTAGCATGCTTGTTGGAGACTTGATTTTGCTTCAATTTGTGTTGGACATGAATTGGAATGATAAGCATGATTAATTAGATTAATTAATATTTTGGAAATGTTAGATTAATTAATTAGTTATGTTAATTACACTTAAAATGGATTAATGTATATTTGGAATATTATATTAATGTAAATTAGTCCCTAAAATATTAATGGGCTAATTTGGTTATATTTGGATTAATGAGCTTAGTTGGGCCAAGTTTGGTTGTGGACAATTGGGTTGGATCCAATTGGGCCTAAACTATTTCCAAAAGTCCAAAATATGACTTTGGGTCTTTAATAATCTAATTGGGCCTAATGGGCCAAAATAATTTATGGCATAGGTGATTCCTAAATGGGCCAAGGCATTATGGGCTTGATCCATAATGGCCAAAAGTCCATGCCTAAGGAATTAATTAAAGCCCATTGGACCTAATAGAATTGGCATTGGATGTTAAATGGGCCTTTGAGACCATTTGGATTGGATTTGACTCCATGTCTAAAAAGCATTATTATAATAGAATAAGTGTAATTGTTTAATTTGGAATTAAACTTGAATTAGTATTGAATACAATTTAAATTGGATTGAATATTGTAGTTCGATATAATTCAAGAATACTTACTTTGAGTATTTATTCTTAAACGAGTTGGACTCGCGCAAATCAAATCATTGTATGAACATTGGATGGTCATTAATTGAAGAATTAATTAATTGGATTACATTGATTGACAACATGCTATGTGTGAATGCTTGGATGTATTTGTTTGAATAATGTATATCGGATGGATATTAGATGGGTGGGGGCAATTTTGGAAATTATTGTAAATATTGTATTTATTTGAAATTGGACCTGTGTGTCCAGCCTATCACCTCTTATTCTCATTGTATTTCTCTTCTCACCAATTCCCCTCAATGTAAATGAGGTTTCTTATAGTATTATGTAATTGGGTATATAAAAGAATGTAAAGTGCTAGCGGGAGAGAGATTTGTTCTATGAACAAAATGTATATGAATATCCATCCGCATATCATTATTATATTTATCGCGCCTTATTGTGCTTTTAGAATGCATGTTTAAGGGTGTATGATGAGACCTAATCAAAGATAATAAATTGGTTGCTAATTTACGAAAACGCCCTCGCATTTAATATTAAGCGTTTTCTTCCATTGAGTGGTTCTCTCTCAAGATCCAAGATTGGCTGTGATTTTTTGGCCAAAGTCAAGATCATTGTCTATCGCGGATGTGTTTGAACCATGAAAGGTTTGTTAATATTGCATGTCTTAGGCAGTTGTGACTTGTTGGCCAAAGTCAAGGTCATTCTTGTTCATCGACGTGGATTACAAAGCTTTTGCACTGTTAATGGGTCGCGCTTAACTGGAATCATTAAGCTTGTTGAGCCAAAGCAAAGGCTTAGTTTATTAAGAGGAAACATGTTAGGAAATATATTAGATATATGTTTCGGACTTGGATGTCCACCTACCGGATCTAAGAATTGGATATGATCCAATTGATCTTAGAGATCTACCTAGTTAAATTTTATACAGCTTGTTGGCCAAAGTCAAGGTTGTGTATTATTTAACGGGATCCTAGCCCACTAGGAAACTAGATTTCCCGAGTACTCAACGGAGGGTTAGAGGCTCGCCGAAAATTAGTGGGAGGCTAGTATTAAATTTGCAATTTCGTTTAATACTCGCTAATATGGGAATTCTATTATTATTATTTCTTGTTATTATATATATTAGTTGGACTAATATTATTCATTTATTGTTTTCTTTGAACAGTTAGACTGTACTCAACACTACTCAATTTGTAGTTGGTTATATAGTTGGACTATAGTAACCATTGCATTTGAGTGTTCCCGAAACATTTGATTGGATAGTTGGACTATAGCAATCAAAATGGCTGGAAAGATAAGCGTTAGGGACATAATCATGGGTGAGAATGTCTTTAACGGCGTAAATTTTCCAGACTGGGAAATGAACCTAAGGATAGTCCCAGGAGCTGAGAAGTTGCTATATGTTATAGAGAGACCTCTCGGGCCTGAGCCCAGACTTGAGCAACCAGTAGAGCATGAGCTTTGGAAGACTCACCATGATGATGACTTTATTGATAAATCTGTTATGCTTGCTGTAATGACTCATCAATTTCGTCGTCAGAACTAGGGATTGGATCCTTATGCGATGATGTTGAAGTTGAAGGATCTTCATAGATCTAATCTTAGATGTCAGAAGTATGATTTACAGAAGAAGCTCTTTCGCTCTCGTATGTCAGAGAATTCATTTGTCGACACTATGTGTCGCCGATGATTGCTGACATCGAACAGCTGGGTCAGCTGGGCATTACCTTTGAGGCCGAGACTTCCATATATTTGATTTTACAGTCTCTGCCCGACTGTTGGGCCGGGTTCATCATGAACTATAATATGATGAACCAAGAGAAAAATCTAGAGAGTTAATGGCTATGCTGAAAGAGGCAGAGCCAAAGCTTCCGAAAGGCAAGAAGCGCGAGGCGCATCTTACTTCGAAATCCAAGAAGGTCAAGGCTTGGCCGAAGACTTCTCAGGGTGTTAAGAAGAAGAAGAAGGGCAAGACTCAATCATCACAGTCTTCTGGGAAGACAAATGACAAATCCCAAGAAGTCTGCCTTCACTGTGCCAAATAGGGTCACTGGAAGCTTGACTGCCGTAAGTTCTAGGCGGACTTGAATGAAGCGAAGGTGGGTAAGGCTCCGGCTTCAGGTATGTTTGTTATTGAAATAAACATGTGTACTACTAGTTTTAAAAATTAGATTTTTGATACTGGATGTGGTACTCACATATGTACTGATGTGCATGATCTGCAGATTAGTAAGAGACTGGCTTCAGGGGAGATCGACATACGAGTCGCTGTTTTGGCCGTTGGCACCTATGTTTTGAATCTGCCCTCAGAGCATGTACTTACATTAGGCGACTGTTATTTTGTAACTAGTTTGACTAGGAATATTATCTCTATATCTAGTTTAACCCGATGCGGGTACACCTTTGTATTCAGGAACACTAGATGTTTTGTTTATAAAGATGATATTGAGATATGTACAGCAGATGTGAATAATGGTCTTTATATTTTGAATATAAACCAATCTCAAACATATAACATGACAAACAAAAAGCTCAAATTGAGTAAAACAGATGTGACTTAATTGTGGTATTATCGTCTGGGACACATTAACAAAACTCGTATATCAACACTTTCGAAGAATGAATACTTGGACAGATTTGATCTTAATTCATATGATGTCTGCGAATCTTGTTTGTTAGGCAAAATGCCTAAAACACCTTTTAATGGTGAATGTGTACGTGCCACCGAGCTATTAGCCCTCGTTCATAGTGATGTATGCAGGCCCATGTCTAGCCATGCTAGAGGTGGATATGAATATTTCGTAACCTTTATGGATGATGCATCGCGTTATGGTTATGTGTATCTTATGAAACACAAGTCGGAAACTTTTGAGAAATTCAAAGAGTTTCGACACGAAGTAGAAAAATAGACTGGCAAAAGTATTAAAAAATTGTGGTCAGACCGTAATGGAGAATACTTAATCAATGAGTTTCAAGATTACTTGAAAGAATATGGTATTCTTTCACAGTGGACTCCTCCCGGAACACCTCAATTGAACGGTGTGTCCGAACGGAGAAACCGAACTTTGTTGGACATGAAAAGGTCTATGATGAGTCGCACAGAGATACCGATTTCCTTCTCGAGATACGCATTAAATAGTGCAATACTTATTTTAAATAAGGTTCTGTCAAAGTCTGTTGAACAGACTTCATATGAGATATGGACAAGAAAGAAACCGGGTTTCTTATTTATGAAGATTTGGGGATGCTGGGCATATGTTAAACATTGGATAGTATCAAACTAGAACCCAAATCGGATAAGTGCCTATTTGTAGGTTATCCTAAGGAAATGAAAGGATATTATTTCTACAACCCACAAGTGAACAAAATATTTGTTGCTCTTCATGCGGTTTTCCTAGAAAACAAATTCACGAATGCAGTGATAAGTGGGAGGAAAGCAGAACTTGATGAAAATCGGAGTGATACTGTTCCTGGCACCGACCCCCTCACGGAACACGAACAGTCCATCAGTGATGAGACTGTTACATAATCTTCTGATACACAAGTACCGCGTAAGTCAGAGAGAGTTAGAAAACCACCTGAGAGGTATGGGTTTCTGATCTCACCTCATGTAGACATTAATCTTATTTAGGAAGATGAACCAGCTACGTATGAGGAAGCGATACAAGGTATCGACTCCACTTTATGGCAAGAAGCATGAAGTCCGAAATGGATTCCATGTATACCAACCAAGTTTGGACACTGGTTTATGTACCAGAAGGCATTAAGCCTATTGGTTGTAAATGGATCTTCAAAAGGAAGAGAGACATGGTAGACAACATACAAATGTACAAAGCTAAGCTTGTAGCTAAAGGGTATCGTCAACGACATGGTGTCGATTACAACGAGGCCTTCTCACCGTTGCCATGATTAAATCCATTCGGATAATGCTTGTTATTGCTGCATATTTCGATTATGAAATATGGAAGATGGGATGTCAAAACCGCTTTCCTTAACGAAAACCTTTTGGAGGATGTTTTTATGCAACAACCTGATGGTTTTGTCGTACCAAGACATGCAAACAAGGTTTGCAAGTTAAACCGATCCATTTATGGATTAAAGCAAGCATCATGTTCTTGGAACCATCATTTTGATGAGATCATAAAAGAATATGGTTTCATTCAAAATGAAGATGATTCTTGTGTATATAAGAAGGTTAGTGGGAGCGCACTGACATTCATTTTCCTATACGTTGATGATGTATTGCTTCTTGGAAATGACATTCCCATGCTACAATCGGTGAAAGCTTGGCTTTCATTAAAATTCTCCATGAAAGACCTGTGAGAGCCAACCTTTATTCTAGGAATAAGGATCTACCGGGATAGATCTAGAAAGCTGCTAGCACTCTCCCATAGCTTATACATTAACAAATTGTGGAAGAGATTGAACATGGATCAGTCCAAGAAAGGGCTGCTTCCGGTGTCACATGGTGTCTCTCTATCGAAGGATATTTGTCCTAAAACTCAAGATAAGAGAGATGAAATGATTCTGATCCCGTATGCTTCAGCAATCGGATCGATCATGTACTCCATGATATGTACGCGACACGATGTCTCATATTCTTTGAGCATATGCAGTCGCTATCAGGCCGATCCAGGTGATGGTCACTGGATTGATGTTAAGAACATCCTTAAGTGTCTTAGACGAACTAAAGATTCTTTCTTAGTTTATGGGGAATGAGAACTTGAGGTGACTGGGTTCACCGATGCAAGTTTCCAAACCTACAAAGACGACTATAAGACGTAATCAGGGTACATATTTTGTTTAAACAATGGAGCAGTGAGCTGGAAATCTTCCAAGCAAGAGACTGTTGCCGATCCAACAATAGAAGCGGAATATATTGCTGCAGCTGAGGCAGCAAAAGAAACAGTTTGGATCCGTAAATTCCTAATTGGATTAGGAGTAGTTCCGTTAGCAGCTGAGCCCATACCTTTGTATTGTGACAATAATGGGGCTATCGCATAGGCTAAGGAACCACAGTCTCATCAACGATCCAAGCATGTACTTCGACGTTTTCATCTGATTCGTGAGATCATACATCGTGGCGATGTGAAGATCGAGAAGATCGCATCAGATGATAACATTGCAAATCCGCTGACGAAGACTATATCTCAACAAACATTTGAGCGACATGTACATAGTTCAGGTGTTAGATACTTGAGTGATTGGCTATTGGACAAGTGGGAGATTGTTGGACAATTATGACCCATAACATCACTATTTGTAAAAAACATTGTGTTTTTGTACAAATTATCTATGTGATAAAAGGAAATTGTTATTTTATCATTATTTTAATTAGATTACTTGGATAAATATTAATGATAAAAGTCCATATGGTTAAATCAGATTAATAAGATATGAGACAATATCAATCCACGAACGGTTTAATCATTAAATATCCCTAGTCAAAGTATTATCGAGACTGGACATTAATAATGCGGAATAGACTAGTATTACACTTGTGCGTGTTATGGAAGCTTAACAGCATAGTTCTCATATATTTAGGTATTGGATACTTATGCAAGTGTAATAAGAGGATCAGTTAGCCGTTGGACCGGGAACAGTTCGTTCTGGATAGACCCACTCGGAATCCCATTGGTAGTATGATTATGTGTCTATGGGAATCCGAATCAGGGTAGGTGTATGTGATCTTTAACCTAAGACTTACGTCGCTATTACTTGCGACAATCAGTTTACTTTAGTATTGGTCGTCAGGAGCTTTAATAGGTTCTCTGTATTCCTGTATTGGGTTTACTGAGAATCGTAATGTATTGGATGTGATGTCAAGATGGGAGTATCACTTCGGTCATATGGAGATTATGGTCACACAAGATACGAAACTAGTACTATTAAAGCTGCAACTATCGGGATAGTATGACTAGGTCATAACTTCCCGATTACAGAGATTAGTTACTTGGGATCCGATATATGCCCTAGGCCTAGCATGTGACATCCGATATTGGATCATATTACGAATTACATAATATTAGTATTACTATGCCTGATACAGATGATATTCCTTAGTGAATATTTCTGGAGAATTAGGTAGGCACGATACTTTGCTAGAAGCCAACCATGTCTTCTAAATCGGTGAGAACATGGTACGGGGTACGCACGTGTTCTGATAGTCCTATAACCATATTTACTGCCAATATATCCAGGAATCTCTTGGGTTGATTCCCAAAGATTCACCAATGACATTTGACTCATATAGAATTAATATGTGATTATTTATGAGAGAGAAAATTAATCTGGGATTAATTTCGGCAAAAATTAATTTGGGATTAACTTCTTATAAAAGAGAGAACGCGATTAATTTAGAATTAATCGAAAAAATAAATTTAATAGTTAAATTGGATGTTTCTATTTAATTTATTTATTTGTGGCTAAAATAATATATTGGATATATTAATTGAAATCGGATTTCAATATGAAATTAAAAATGGATTTTAATTCTGGCGAACGAATTAATTTAGAATTAATTCGAAAGCGACTATCGTAATAATTTTGCGAGGCATAATTATTTAATTAAATTGGATTTAATTATTGTGCGATGGTAAATTCGTTTAATCAGAATTAAACGAACCCGATAAAATTGCCCATGACTTTGCGTGTGTCTTAACCTGAGACTTGCATCGCTAATACTTACGACAATCAATATGCTTTGGTTTTGGTCTTCCAGGGCTTTAACAGGTTCTGTGTATGCCTCTTCTGGGTTTATTGAGAATCGTAGTGTATTGGGTGTGATGTCAAGATGGAAATGTCACTTCAGTCATATGGAGATGATGATCACGTAGGGATACGGAACTGGTACTCTAATATGTTACAACTATCAGGATAATATGACAAGGCCATGATTATCCGATTAAAGAGACTAGTTGTTAGTGATCCGATATATGCTTCATACGGGGCAGACACAATTCCATCCCCAAGCCTAGCATGTGACATCCGATATTGTATCGCAATACGCAATACTTAGTATACTACGCCTGACATATATTATGAATTTCTTAAAAGAATATTTCTGGAGAATTGGGTAGGCACGGTGCTTTGCTAGAAGCCAACCATGTCTTGTAAATCGGTAAGAATGTGGTACCGAGTACGCACATGTTCGGATAGTACGACGACCGGATTTACTGCCTATATATCCAGGAATCTCATGGGTCGCTTCCCAAAGATTCACCGATGACGTTTGACTCGAACACAATTAATCTGTGATTAATTAGAAGAGACATAAAATTAATCTGGGATTAATTACGGTAAGAATTTATCTGGGATAAAATTCGAATAGTAGAGTGAGAACGATTAATTTGGAATTAATTGATTAAATAATATATTCGATATATTAATTGAAATTAGATTTCAACGCGGAATTAAAATTGGATTTTAATTCGAGCAAATGAATTAATTTAGAATTAATTTGTAAGCAACTTTAATAATAATGTCGCAATGGAAAATTCGTTATTTTGGAATTAAACGAACCCGGGCCCGAGCGAAGTTACGTGTTCGATTGTTCGAATTAAATTTGGAATTTACAAGTGGTGGGACCTATTTGACTTACATCAACTAGTTTGACTAGTGATGGAAGTGGTTGGTCATTAAATCAAATCTTGGATGGCTTGTTTTACACACCAACACCAACCAACACACTTTGATTATTTTTATTTCATTTGGAATGACATATACCTAATTGGATTTTGGTTAATGGATATGATTTTAGAAATCAAATACAAGATAACAAAATTTTCTCTCCTCTCTCCCTCTTGTGCCGTGAACTCCCTCTCTCCATCTTTGAAGTTTTGCTTCAAAATTTCTTCTTTCTAAAACATTCAAGGAGTCAACCAAGGTGTTAGGGAAACTATTCCCAAGAGTTTGGAACACAAGGAGAAGCTTGGAGCTCTTCAACAACACAAAAGTTTTGAACTTCATACATCCATCCAACCGAGCAATGTAAGTGTTTCCGCAACTTCTTTTAGTATTCACACGAATCATGACTTAGAAGATCCTTGGCATGTTCTAGGAACCCAACAATGGTATCAGAGCTCCTTGTCTAAGCATGAAATGAACTTAGGGTTTATATACTTTAATTTGGGGTTTTTATGATTTGAGAATGATTTCTTCAAATTGAAGGTTTGATTGAGCTTGGATGATGATGAATTAGATTTATGCATCTTAAAATTTGAGAAAAATTGATTGGATAATTTTTCCCCAAATTCATTGCTATGGCCGAAAGTATGAACCCTAGATGTATCATGGTGATTTTTGATTTTAGACCATTGGATGTGTTTAAAGCATGATGAGTATATTGATTGTTGATTTAATTAGATTGAAATCAAAATTGGATATAAAATTATGCATATTGCCGTGAGTGAAGAAGCATGAAGTTTATTGATTTAGCTTCAATTTGTGTTGGACATAAGTTGATTAATTAAAACATGATTAATTAGATAAATTGGTGTTTTGGAAATATTAATTTAACTAATTAATTATGGCTAATACACTTTAATTAAGATTAATGTGAAATTTGAAATTTTGTATTAATTAAAATAAGCCTTTAATTTTGAATTGGGCTAATATTGTTATATTTGGGCTTAATGGGCTTGGTTGGGCCAAGTTGGTTTAAGACAATTGGATTGGATCCAAATTGGGCCTAAAACCATTCCATAAAGTCCAAATAGAATAATTGGGCCTTTAAAAATTTAATTGGGCCAAATGGGCCAAAATTAATTTTATGGCAAATGGTGATTCCTTATTGGGCTTTGGTTTCCAAAGTCCATGCCTTAAGAATGAATTAAAAGCCCATTGGACTTAATTAAATTGACATTGGATGTTAATTGGGCCTTTGAGACCCATTTAGATTGGATTTAGAATCTAAGTCTAAAAGGCACAAGTATAAGTGTAATTATTTAATTTTGAATTAAATTAGAATTAGTATTGAATACAAATTAAATCAGATTTAAAATTGTAGTTCGATATAATTCAAGAATACGCACTTTAAGTACTTATTCTTAAACGAGTTGGACTCGCGCAAATCAAATCGTTGTTTGAACATTGGATGATCATTAATTCAAAGATTAATTAATTGGATTAGATTGATTGAATAACATGTTTTGTGTGAATACATGGATGTGTTGTGTGAATAATGTATATCAAATGGATATTAGAAGGATGAGGGCAATTTTGGAAATTACTGTAATAAATTTAGAATTTATTAAATTGGACCTACGTGTCCAGCCTTATATCTCTTGACTCTTTGTATTTCTCTTCTCACCAATTCCCCTCAATGTTAATGAGATTTCTTTATTGTATTATGTAATTGGGTAGAAGTTAGAATAGTGCTAGCCGGGGAGAGGAAATGGAGAGATTTATTCTAGGAACAATTTGTTGAATATCCATCCGCATATCGTTATTATTTATTTCGCGCCTGATTATGCTTTTAGAATACATGCTTAAGGGTGTATGATGAGACCTAATCAAAGATAATAAATTGGTTGTCAATTTACGCGAAAAATCCTCAAACAAATTAAGTGAATTCCTTCCATTGAGTGGTTCTCTCTCAAGATCCAAGATTGGCATTGGTTTGTTGGCCAAAGTCAAGATCAATGTCCATCGCGGATGTGTTTGAACCACGAAAGCTTTGTTCCATATCGCATGTCTTGGGCAAGTTGTGAGTTGTTGGCCAAAGTCAAGGTCACTTCTTGTTCATCGACGTGGATTACGAATTTTTCCCACTATCAATGGGTCCCGTTTAACTGGAATCATTAAGCTTGTTGAGCCAAAGCCAAGGCTTAGTTGATTCAGAGGAAAATGTTAGGAAATATATTGGATATATTGACATATATATTATATATATGTTTCGGACTTGGAGGTCCACCTACCAGGATCTAGGAATTGGATGGGATCCAATTGATCTTAGAGATCTACTTAGTTAAATATCATACATCTTGTTGGCCAAAGTCAAGGTTGTGTGTTATTTAACGGGATCCTAGCCCACTAGGAAACTAGGTTTCCCGAGTACTCAATAGAGGGTTAGAGGCTCGTCGAAAAATAGTGGGAGGCCAGTATTGAATTTGCAATTTCGTTCAAATACTTGCCAAATACGCGCTTTCAAATTATTTTCGTCATTTTATATATATTTATTAGTTGGACTAATATTTTATTATTTTTATTGTAACAGTTGCACTGTACCCAAAATCGTTAATTGAATAGTTAGACTATTGCAATTAAGATGATCGGAAATATCAACGTTAGGGACATTATCATAGGCGAAAATGTCTTTAATAGTGTGAACTTTCCTGACTGGGATATGAACCTCAAGATTGTCATGGGGGCTGAGAAGATGCTCTATACAATAGAGAGACCTCTCGGACCTAAGCCCGGAATTGAGCAGCCGCTTGAGCTTGAGCTTTGGAAAACTCACAGTGATGACAACTCAACTGCTCAATCTGCCATGCTCGCTGCAATGACCCCTCAATTTTGTCTCCAGAATAAGGGATTGGATCTTTATACTATGATGTTGAAATTGAAGGACCTTCACTGATATAACCTTAGATCACAAATGTATGAATTACAGAAGAAGCTCTTTCGCTCTTGAATGTCAGATGGTACATCTATGGAGCACCATGTGTCGCAGATGATTGCTGACATCGAACAGCTGGGACAGCTAGTTATAGTCTTCGAGGCTGAGACTTCCATAGATTTGATCTTACAGTCTCTTCCTGACAGCTAGAGCGGGCTCATCATGAACTACAATATGATGAACCAAGATCATACTCTTGGAAAGTTGATGGAAATGATGCGAGAAGTAGAAAAAGAGCTTTTAAAGGGCAAAAAACGCGAGGCACACTTCGCTTCCCAAGATTTCTGTCTGCAGTATGGAAAGGGCAAAGGCTACTGGAGGTGTGAAGAAGAAGAAGAAGAAGAAGAAGAGAAAGGGCAAGGCCAAATCATCAAAGTCTTCTGGGAATGCAAAAGACAAATCCCAAGATGTTTGTCTGTAGTATGGAAAATGGGGTCACTGGAAGCGTGACTGCCGTGAGTACAAGGCGCACATGAAGGAAGTCAAGGCTGGCAAGGCTCCGGTTTCAGGTATGTTTGTTATTGAAATAAACATGTCTACTTCTAGTTTTAAAAATTGGATTTTTTATTATGGTTATGGTACTCATATATGTACTGATGTGCAGGATCTACAGATTAGCAGGAGACTGGCTTCAGGAGAGATCGACCTCCGAGTTGGAAATGGGACTAGAGTCGTCATTTTGGCTGTTGGGACCTACATTTTGGAACTGCCCTCGGGGCATGTACTTAATTTATCAAACTGCTATTATGTACCTAGTTTGACTAGAAACATTATATATGTATCTTGTTTAACCCAATGTGGGTATACTTTTGTATTCATAAACACATGGTGTTTTGTTTATAAAAATGATTTTGAGATATGCAGTGCTGATGTAAATAATGGTCTTTATATTTTGAATATAAATCAATCTCAAACATATAACATGATAAACAAATGGCTTAAATTAAGTAACGAATATGAAACTAATATGTGGCATTGTCGTCTAGCATAGTCGTCTGGGACAATTATGACCCATAGCATCATTATTTGTAAAAGACATTATGGGTTTTGTACAAATTAACTATGTGACAAAGAAAATTATTATTTTATCATTTTGTAATTAGATTAATTGAATATATAAATGATAAAAGTCCTTATGATTAGTTCCGGATTAATAAGATATGAGACAGTATCAATCCACGAAAGCTTTAATCATTAAATATCTCTAGTCGTAGTATTATCGAGACTGGACATCGATAATACGGAATAGGCTAGTATTACACTTGTGCGCGTTATGGAAGCGTAACGACATAGTTCTCATATATTTGGGTATTGGATACTCATGCAAGTGTAATGGGAGGTTCTGTTTACCGATGGTATGGGAACAGCTTCGCTCTGGATAGACCCCTCGGAATCTCATTGGTAGTATGATTATGTGTCTATGGGAATCCGAATCAGGGTATGTGTATTTGGTCTTAACCTGAGACTTGCATTGCTAATACTTGCGATAATCAATACGCTTTGGTTTTGGTCGTCCGAGGCTTTAACAGGTTCTGTGTAAGCCTCTTATTGGTTTATTGAGAATTGTAGTGTATTGGGTGTGATGTCAAGATGGAAGTGTCACTTCAGTCATATGGAGATGATGATCACGTAGGGATACGAAACTGGTACTCTAATATGTTGCAACTATCGGGATAATATGAGAAGGTCATGATTATCCGATTAAAGATAATAGTTGCTAGTGATCCAATATATGCTTCGTACATGGCAGACACAATTCCAGCCTCAGGCCTAGCATGTGACATCCGATATTGGATCGCAATATGCAATACTTAGTATACTACGCCTGGCATAGATTATGTATTCCTTAAAATAATATTTCTGGAGAATTGGGTAGGCACGGTGCTTTGCTAGAAGCCAACCATGTCTTGTAAATCGGTAAGAACGTGGTACCGGGTACGCACGTGTTCGGATAGTCCGACGACCGGATTTACTGCCAATATATCCAGGGATCTCATGGGTCGCTTCCCAAAGATTCATCGATGACGTTTGACTCGAACAGAATTAATCTGGGATTAATTAGAAGAGACAGAAAATTAATCTGGGATTAATTACGGTAAGAATTTATCTGGGATAAAATTCGAATAGTAGAGATAGAACGATTAATTTGGAATTAATTGATTAAATAATATATTCGATATATTAATTGAAATTAGATTTCAACGCGGAATTAAAATTGAATTTTAATTCGGGAAAATGAATTAATTTAGAATTAATTCGTAAGCGACTTTAATAATAATGTCGCAACGGTAAATTCGTTAATTTGGAATTAAATGAACCCGGGCCCGAGCGAAGTTACATGTTGGATTGTTCGACTTAAATTCAGAATTTACAAGTGGTGGGACCCACTTGACTTACATCAACTAGTTTGACTAGTGATTGGTGATTAAATCAAATCTTTGATTATTTTTATTTCATTTGGAATGACATATACCTAATTGGATTTTGGTAAATGGATATGATTTTAGAAATCAAATACATGATAACAAAATTTTCTCTCCTCTCTCCCTCTTGTGCCGTGAACTCCCTCTCTTCATCTTTGAAGTTTTGCTTCAAAATTTCTTCTTGCTAACACATTCAAGGAGTCAACCAAGGTGTTAGGGAAACTATTCCCAAGAGTTTGGAACACAAGGAGAAGCTTGGAGCTCTTCAACAAAATAAAAGTTTTGAACTTCATACATCCATCCTACCAAGCAATGTAAGTTTTTCCTCAACTTCTTTTAGTATTCACACGAATCATGACTTAGAAGATCCTTGGCATGTTCTAGGAACCCAACAAGGGAAACTCACCCAAGAAATAAACAACATAAAAAAACAAGCTTGGAGCTTCATCCAAAAGAATTAATTCGAAATTTCTACTAATTACAATGTAAATGATTCTGCCACTTTTCTTGTAATTTTCACACATATAATCATGTTTAGGATCTTGTGGCATGTCTTAGAGACTTACAGTGAGATCCTTCACACTTTGATGCCATGTATGTCAGAAACCTTTCATGGTCTACCCTCTAGATGTTCGTTGGGTATGGACCGATGCACTCAGTAATCAAATGCGAAGCAAGATAGGATCCGTCGACCCATATATGTACCATAAGGGTTTAGGTATCCATGTGAGTAAGTTACGATTCTTAAAGACTTTGGCCAAAGCCGATCACCTATGGTGGATCGCATCAGTTGTAAAGAATCGTGGACATGTCGACATGAGATGTGTGTCTTGGAAACTTGACGGTGTATTCTATGTTTCCTAAGCATAATTCGGATAGCCTACAACAGAGGAATTGTTAAACATATGTTATGACCTCGACTTGTATAGTTCAGAAAGGTCATTCGTGTTCTTCATGAATTCGGAGGTGGCCAAATTACGAACATATTAGCTAGGCTTATATGACGAACGTGTCTGAACTTGGAGAGTCCCAATATGAAGTGTTCTCGTTGAGCACTTGGGTAGCCGATTATTTTTTTTATAAAAGATAATATTCGATATTATAATTATCAACTAAGATAATCAAGTGTTATTGGATAACATTGATTATTTACTTTGACCTAATTGGATTAATTGGATTAATTCAATAATTACACAATGGCTTAATTGTAAGATCATAATTATCTCTACCATTTTGAGGATATTATGGTAATTATAAGTATATAAAAAATATGTGGTTTTGGCTTGATTTAATTCGATTAAATCAAGGTGGAAAACATTTAACTAATCCATTTCCTAATCCTTGGCTTGATTTAATTGAATTAAATTAAAATGGGAGACAATGGAGATTAGTCACACATAATAATACATATTTGGACAAATTAGATAAAGCCCAGTTAATACTTGATTACAACTTTTATTAATTAAAAATTACCTAAGTTTTGCTATAATTAGCAAACTTTAGGAAGGTTTTAATTACAAGTACAAATACAAGCAAATTCTTGGAGAAAATAGCCTAAGTTAGAGAAGTGTTTAGAGAAGCTTGTGAGGTCTCTACAACATTTCATCTAGGTGAAATCAAGATCGGATCTTGAAGTGAAGCTTGATAGCATTGGAAATCAAGGTTGGATCTTGAAGTCAAGCTTGCACACCTTGAAAGTTCTCCAACCATTTCATCAAAGGAGAAGTAGATTGGATCTTGCTTCAAGCTTACTAAGGTAATGTTTTATCTTCTCATAAGCTATGTTCTTTTATGTATTAGATGCATGATCACATAGCTTAATGTTGAAATAAGACTAATAAATTGTGTTAGGATGCTTTGGAAGTATAAACACAATGTGCTTGTAATTGGGTCAAAATATTTATGTTAGACATAAACATAATTTAGAGTTTGGAACTCTTGATTAAAGCTTAGAGCTATGGCTACCATTCTAGAATCACTTTACCACATTTGGGTGACTTAGAATTGTTCACGAGACATTTCTTTTTGGGATTCTAATTTGGTTTGTGTATTGGATTCAAAATTTACGCAAATCCGTATTTAGAATAAATATATGTTTTTTTTATAAAAATATTTGATATTTTGGAAAAATTGATTTTTATTCTATAACATGTGTTAATGTTGATTTTGATTTTTTAAAATAATTTTGGGTGTTTTGAAGTGTTTAGGGAGAGCCGGAAGAAATTAGGGTAAAAGACTCTAATTCCTTCATCTCACTGGAATGTGAGCTGAAGGAAATGAAAAGGAAACAAAAAAAAGAACAAAAGTGATCATCGCGCAGTGCGCGCCCGATTTTTTCTATACACTCGTAATGAAATATAGTATTTGATTAAATAATTTAATATTACACCTATACTTGATATCCACGGGTTAAACCCATTTTCGCTGCGCGGGGCACCAATCCGACCCTAGGGGTTGCACAACTGTCCAAACAAATAGCTTCAAGTAAAACAATATCATTAGGATAAGAACTTTCAGCAAGAAATAAATGTGTTGTAGGATAGTAAACTCCGCTAAAAATATTTATACCATCATTAAAAACTTTTAAAATATCTAAAAAAAAATTACAAATATCTCATTGACTAGGAAAAAGTGTGATATGTTAAACATATTGAGAAAAAAACTACATAATGCATCTTTATTTTGGAAAGCTTGACATAAAAGAAAATAAGTTGAATTCCAACGTGTTGGAACATCTCGTGAAAAATTTATCGCTTTAATACTATTTAATTTACAAAACTTGGCAGATTCTTTATTAACGTGAAAATATGACCAAATACAATTAAGTGCAATCTTAATATAATCAATGAAAGGTGCTAAACTAGTCAGACCATCTTGAACACATAAATTAATGACATGGCATGTGTAACGAACATGAAAAAATCGTCCCCCCAAATTTGGTTTGCATATTTCTGTTAAATCTTTAATTGATACAGTATTTACAGATGTATTATCAAAACCAATTATTCAAATTTTACCTAATAAACTAAATTCATCAAAAATTACTTTAATCATTCTATAAATATTTTGTGCAGTATGTTGTTCATCAAAAACTCCAAAAACTCTAAATGCAATAAGTCATTTTTGTATTTTCCATTATGCATCAATCCAATGACAAGCCACACCCATGTATGAGTGTGTTCGCCAATGGTCACTCCAAATATCAGAATAAATAGAAAGAAAACTTTTTATATCTTTAAATGTTTCATTTAAAACAATTTTATCATCTTTGTATATTTAAAACTTTGACATTTTTGTGTATTTCTAGTCATTCTACAAGTAGCATGATTTAAAACATTCTGAACGTAATTAATAAAATAAATTTTTCACCAAAATTTAAAGAAAGATGTTCCATACAAGTTAATTTAGAAAATTCTTCTCTATTTTTAGCATCAGAATATTTAAATAAATCGAAAGAACTCGTACCTCTACTAGATGATGCACCCAAGCAGAAGTTGTGGGCTCAATTAATCCTTGCTATAGCAACTGGTTGCATTCATTCTGGGCTAAAGCAAGATCCGAATGATTCATCCCCGGATGTGAAGCCTTTGTCAAGTTGATATCTTCGTTAAGCTTGAAAGGAAGCTTAATGAAGAAATCTTTATTTCTCCATAGTGTCCATTTGAGTTTGTGTTGTATCAAGTCCAATTTCAGCGGCATGATGTCTTTTCAAGTGCTTGTTCATATTGTCATATCCACCAGTAAATTTGTAAGAAACCCTACAATAGTTGTGTATTGCTCTTAGACCTTCATTTTCAATATCGAATAAATGAAAATGAATTTTGAAAATATCGGAGGAACGAGACTTAACTTCTCTTCTTCGTCTACCGATACTAGGGCCGCTCTCTTGGGTTGGCACATTTGACATGGTGTTCTTAGATGAGTTTGCCGTTTTTTGTTAAAGAAATTTTAAAGAATGAGAGAATTGAGAATGAGAAATTGTAGATGAGAGAATTGAGAATGAGAGAATTGTAAAAATTGAGAGAATTGAGAATTGGTGTGTTGAAAAAATGAAAAATGACCCCTATTTATATATTTTTGGAATATTTTTGTGATACCTGAAATGTCCCAAAAACTAGTCGTTTTATTAATGTTATTAAGGGTAAATTAATAAATTGTATTTGTTATTAAATTTTTTTTTTTGGAATTTAGGGCAGGGAGCAACGATGGGTCTACTCCCAACGGCTACTAGCCGTTGGGAGCCCTACGGTTCCAACCGAACCGTTTGGTTCCGGTTGAAACCGTAGAACCGGAATATGTGGCCGGGTCTATCTATGGCTGTATCCTTTAGAGAAATATTAAAGAAACTAAAGAATAAGTTGCATTTTGTATAACTTTTCAAAATTCCAAATAGAGTTTTTTCAAGTTAATCTTTTAACAAAACTTTCAAATTTTTTATTTAAAATTATAAAATTATTTTAATAGATAAATTTTCTAAAATTATATTGTGAAAAGAATGAAATAATATTGTGAAATAAAATAATAATATAATAGACTTCCCAAATTTTATTCCCAAAAACTCAAATATGAATACATATGGTCAAATATGTAAGTGCTACTTGAGCAGCACATAAATTTTGCTAAAGGATTTGAGTTTTGAATGGGACACAATATGCCTAAGCCCAATTCTCACAATGTTGTCTCTTAGAAGTCACATTTTGCTAAAGCTTTCCAAAATAACTGAAACAACATCCTGACCTTGCCTTAACGACAAGTCATATACTGCCACATCGAACCTAAGACGTTCAAATTGGCCATTAAGAGGAGGTTCAAATTGGCCCTTAAGAATCCTCTTTAGGTTCAAACCATGTCTGATTATTCATGCACCAATGATTATTTATTATTTGTATCTTATTTTAATCAAGGTAAATTAGTGTCTTTTGAACCAAAATTATTAGTGTCTTTTGAAAATCACAAACATCTTTGAACCAAAATTATTACGCGTTTTATTTCGTACTTCAAAAACTGGTTAAAAGTCTAAATAATTCTAAAAATTCCAAAGTAAAATTATAATAAAAATCACCATAAAAAATGAGTTTGATCGAAATTAATTTACGCATAGCGTTCTAATCTTGCTGCCACATATTCTTCTTATACATACTTTTTTTTTTTAATCGTTGGAAATTTTATCGTCAAACCATCCATTTCTGGCTTAAACGGAGCAGATAAAATCATCGACTATCCTAAACTCTTACAAGAAACGCATTCACTGGATTCGAACTCAGGACCTCAAGGTGAGATCCTAAATCTCACACCACCAAATCACGCCCCTTAGGGACCTTTTTATATATACTGAAAAGGGAGAAAGCAAAAATTATGGCCAAGAATCGCAAAAACATTAATATTGAAGAGCAAAATAATAATGATAGGATATCAAAATCTGCAAAGGAACATGAAGTCATAAAAGCTAGAACGTTGGGTGCTTTATGTCCATAGAGATTAGGGATAGCAGCAGGTAGGAATGGACAAAAAAATTAAAATGGTACAAAATCTATAAAATTGAACCGAATCGAACATAACAGATTAATTTTGTTCAGTTAATTGACTCAAATTCGATTTCAATTTGATATAAATCGATCGGTTTGGTTCGATTAAGTATTTAATTCAAATTGAACTGATCAATTTCGGTTTGCTTAATTTTTAAATAATACAATATTCATCAACACAAAATCCCAAAATTTTATCTCACTTCTCTTCTCAGAATCTTTCTCACGAACAACAATCCCATCATTCTCTTTCACCCCCACATCAATTAGGTGATGAGTGGCAGAGCCCTCCAAAAGTCCACAACAATGGCGACTTTTTGCTTCTTCTTTCATTTCCCATTACCAACCCACTTTCCAAGCTTGATTGCTCCGAAACCCTCATTTTATTCTTCTAAAATCGCGCTAGAGTTGACAATATCGTTAATCTCAATTTAAAATTCATCAAAAGTCTCATAATCTTTCATTCTACCGACTTCAAACCTAGTAGCAATCTCTTTGAGTCTATTATTATTAACTGACAGTGAGCACTCATGAACAGTATGAAGGATGTCTCATGCATCCTTAGCTATCTCACACATAGATATTCTCCTAAACTCGGTGGAGCAACAACATCATAAATGACATTAATGACTTTGTTGTTTCTATTGCTACCATCAAACTCCTCTCTAGTCAAAGTCAGTTTATCTTTAGGGAATAGACCATATCAACCACAATCACGAGAGGTTTCCACCCGTACTCTACTGACATCCAAACCCTCTCAGATTTAAGGAATATTCTCATGTGAACCTTCTAATGCAGGTACTCAGTCCCATCAAAGAATGAGAGATAATTTAAAGGTTGACTGCTCTCCATAACTAAACGGGTCAAGGATCGCGGTCAGACTCTGATACTAATTGAAAATTTTGAAATTTGTCTAAGGTTCTGTCCTGTGTGGAATTAAACAACTACTCTAATATAAGACAAGTCAAAATTAGAACAACTATGGTTCGATTCAACAATCACCCTTATGTATGTGTAAATATGAATCAAAGCAATAAATAAAATCAACATAAAAATTTTATCGACGGAGTGGAAAACTTGTGCGAATAAAAAACCACTCGGGGTCTAGGCTACCACCTGAATCCACTATATATGAGAAAACTTACAGCGATGGTATAGGACTAATGGTGAAAACTTCACCGACTCGAATACATCTAGACTGTAATAACTCGGAGAACTCCTCGTGCCTCCACCAAGCAGTCTTCTTCAGAATCTCTAAAGTCTTTGAGTGGATCAACCCTGCAAATTCACAATGTCGGAACTCCGACTACCGATCTTCCCCCTAGAGAACTCTGAAGGCTTAGGAACTTAGGTTAGGATTGTGTTTCTGTGTTGATGGTATATGAAAACTCAATCTCACCAAAAGAAAGAAGACAAGGAAACCAAAGAAGTCTTCTAGGTGAATTGTCAAGAAGGTTGAAAACAAACAATATTGTAGCTCAGAATAATGTGTTTCCAACAGTTGATAAGGTAACTCTATGTATGTTTATATAGGTAGGGTAGAAGTAGGATTTTCCTTGTGCAAGACTAGCTTAAAAATGCGTGTAAAATAACCCACTTACGCACAGTCGTTCGAATGCCACAAGAACATGTGACGAACGTAAACAGATCTGCAAAACTGTTCGAACGTCCTAACCAATGCATAACGAACGTGAAATCTCTAGAAGATTTTGTTCGAACCCAATGATGAATGTGACTCGAATGTTTGGTCTCCAGAAACTTTTGTTCGAATATTCACTCGAACGAACCACGAACGCAGAGCGTTATAACCCAAACAAGAACGCACCACGAATGCAAACCCTGACAGTTTCATATGATGTCATCCAAATACTTGTCCAATTGAACCAAGATCTTCAAGTCCCATTACAACTAAATTGAACTTGTTTTGTTACGGATATTTTCAACAAATATGCAACTAACAATCTCCCTTTTTGGCATTCCGTGATAAAACCATTAATACAATGACTATGGTAAAAGACCCAAAAATAAAATAGCCAATTGTCCACCATCAAGACAACGAATTATTATAATATGACTCAATCTAATACCTAAACAAATAGTCTTGAAGTCGACACCACCATAGCCACTAATTCTGCTAACCTGAAACATCCACAAACAACAAGATACCCATGAAAAGTAAATGGAACATAAAGAGCAGATAAATCGAAAATAAAAAATTCTTATGCATTAAAAACAAAAATAAAATTGATATACTAACTTTTTCTTTTTGTCACGAAATGACAATGGGTAAAAATAACATGTCAAAAGTTACATAAAAATGCAATTAAAAGGCACATGTAAGAGATTATGCAAACTTAACTTACTCCCTCTCACTAACAGCCCTACTCAGTTAGCAAAATATTATTCGGGAAGTAAACAAAAAACTCATAAAAATACAGTATGCAAATCACAGTATGCTATTAGTAAAAGCACATACAGTGAGTTAAATAAAAAAAGTTAAAAACGACTCAAAACAGTATTTTAAACAAGTACAATGATACCTAGTCATTACTCAGCTGTTTATGACATGAGATAATGTGCACCACTTTTGGTCATGCTAAATAATACACGCATGCATATGACGTAAACACTAAAACATAGCACACACTTGCATGAAAATAAGTGCACAACAAGTCAAAGTTTAAGACCTTATTTTATGAGCAGGACACGACCAAAGAAGCCAAAGCTCATGACAAACCAAGTCCACAAAATATACGTTCAAACTCAATGCCATTAGGACCTGAAAATAAGCAACATTGGTTGCATGCTATAAAATTCTCCCCTTAAATATGATGAGCTCGTATATAAAAACTCTTTCGAGTGAAGGTTTTTCCTCTTATCTTTTGAATTTGGCACATTGGCTCTTTTGAGTACTTTTTGAATTGAAGCACTTGAGACTCATTTCAATTTATATTATTTTTTCTTAAAAGGGATAGCACGAGGTCATCTAGTCAAATGTCACACTTTCAATGATTTAAGTAAGACAAAGATTAGACTGTCTGTCCAAAAATTTATACATGCGATCAATCCTAAAAAAACATAAAAACGTGTATGTGAGATGCAAGCACAAGATATACTAAGGGTTTTCATCACACACACTTATGCACATAGAGCATCAAGAAAAATAAAAGCATATTACACATGCATAAACATATATCCTACATACAAGGAGCACATGTACATGCTTTTACATGCTCTCTCAAGCTAGAAAATCTTTTTAGTCTTTTTCATTTTATAATTTTTTTTATATTTTTCTTTTAACACAAAAATAAGAAAAGACACAACATGACTTGTCATTATCCAATGGTACATGGAGTTGTATTATCAAGTGCAGATCATACTATCATCCATTCAGAATCAGCTATGAAATTTATGTCAATGTTTCCATCCTATATACCAATGGATATATAACAAAAACACACAAATCCATATACAATGAAAAAAAAACATACAATCATGCAAACATATAAAACAAATGTGCGCACACATGTAATAGGGAAAAACAAATGCAACATCTAAGGTGAGACACACAGAAGTGCAATCTCATCACGCCTTTTAGGATCAAGGAATTCAGAAGTCGATAGGAAGTCATCTCGCTTCCTCACACAAACTTTCTTAGTAGTCTTCTTTACTTGAGAAGTCATTGTCAATAATGCAAGTTTCTTACTAATGAACTGCATCTGTTTAGCTAGCGCAGAAACTTGACGAACTAGATTCGACGGCTCAAATATAGGCTGAATAAGCTTCGACCTTTTCTTTTGTTTGTGCAACCTGAAAAACTTAGGCATAATATGTTCTGACTTGCCACAGTCATGGCAAACATGTACAAACCTCAAACGAGAGCGAGGTCTACCAGAAAAACCTCCATATTGAGATTAGATTACAAGACGAGGATATACAAGAGATATCACATGACGTTTATCAACGAGTTTCTTTCCTAACTCACGGGGGAGGATTCGGTTTAACATATCCAGACTTGGAATGAGCTGTGACAAACACAGTTTTAGAAGTTGACGCCATGTCACAACTCGACTCAACGAAGCCTAATCTTTTCTTCTCACAAGGAGGCATACTAATCCCCAACATGTGGTCTAGCTTTTTAGTCCCACTAGAAAATACAGTCAATTATATTCTAGCATTTTCAAGTTTTATTTCTAAGAATTTGACTCTATCAACTAGTTATTTATTCCTCTCCTCAATGTCATCAATAACAGTAAGGCTCTTGTCAAGCTTGGCTTGAACATCATCTTTTTCTAGCTATGTTTCCTTCAGCCTCTGATTGACCTCAATGTTTATCTTCTTGATACCTAAGTTATCATTGAACAATTTCGTGTAATCTACATGTGTAACATTCCCCTCATCGGAGATGCTACCGGCAGGGAATAGGTCACCATATCCCCCTAAGCCTCGACTTTCCGACTCTGATAAATACTACCAAACTCTTATCAAATACCAACTCATACATGGGACCATTGCCCAACTTAATAACATAAAATAAATGCAACTCAATACTTATAATTGTATACTTAATAATATTTTTCTATACAACTCTGTTCACAGACATCTTGACTTATATCACACACAATCACAACTATAAAAGTAACTGATGCACGACTTCGCTTTGACTATGACTGAAATACAGCTCTGACTCGACCTGGTGGACTAAAACCCTATAGTGAATTGACAATCTTTAAAACAAAAACTGAAATACTTTACAAAGTATTCATTTATGCTGAAATCAAAATTATCTTCAAAACATATTTTATTTTTTGAAAACAAATCGCTTTCTATAAGAATTTTCTGAAAACTCTTTCTGTCTATAAAACTCTGAACTTTTCTGGAAAATCGAGTTCTCTTAAAAACTCTTTTATAAAACTTGTCACTTATGAAAATCATATCTTTGAAAATCATGTTTCTAAAAAATTGTCTCTGAAAATCAGTTTCTGAAGAATATGTACTATGTAAATCTATCTTTGTAAATCTGGACATATGAGGGCGTTACGTCTCCCCGTCCCCCACACGTCTAATCTGGTGGTCTTGGGGCGTTACGTCTCGTCGTCCCCCAAGCCACTAAACTGGAGCCGGGATGCGGATCTATGCTACCCTTCTGACTATGAATTTGGGGTCTAGGGGCGTTACGTCTCGACCTCCCCCTAACCTGGAATCTGGGGGAATCTGTCATTCATAGTCCTAAACTATGTGTGCACACATTCTTTGAGTCCGTCAATTCCATATCTGTACCAAGTTACAACTGAGGTGGGTTTTTCCTCATGCCTCCAAAATTCATCAAAATCATGCTTCTAAAATCATCACTTTCTAAAACAATTCTCAAAAAAATTTTAATCAAAACATATTTGAAAGTAAACTTAGCTAACGCCCTTAGTGTGGAAAAGTAAGTTTCAATTCAAACATATAAATAAATCAACTTGAGAAAAGGGTTCACTCACTGATTTGGAATCTGACTGACATTACTTTACTCCGACGTAAGAGATTGCGGTTCCTGCAATGATCTGTAATTGATAAACTTGATTAGAATATAGGCCGAGGAATATATTTCGGAATTAGGCTAAGTTTCTCAATTCAATACATCTATAAACATCACAAGATGTATTATACTTGTGACATGTCATAATACGTGTATACGTATCGATACGAAACTCTTAGGGTGGCCTCTAACATTTAAATTTGAAATAAAATTATTTTTGCCTCACGTCGCGACGCCAAGTCTATCGCTTCGCGACGCCCACGAAAGCAGAACCAGTCAGAGAGCATGCTCTATTTCGCGTCGCGACATTAAGGGTTCCGCGTAGCAATGCCCACTTGACCAGACCCGAGGCCGAGCCTCTACTTATTACGCGTCACGATGTCAAATATTGAGCGTTGCGACGCTCATACAACCAGACCCGAGACAGTGAGCCTCTAATTCTTACATGTCGCGACTCTATCCTGTTGGCATTGCGACGTTCTCCTATTTTCAGGCCCCAACATCAACTTCTTCAATATTTAGTTCGCCCAAATGCATTTCCAACACTTCCTCATTACAACCTTTACACAAGTAACTCTTTAAACTTCAATATTCACATGTCTTATACCAATATACCATCATCAAACAACCTATAACCTAATACTCTTGTTTTAGCTCAACATTTAGGATTCCCAAAAATTTTGGCATTTCTTTATACAATCAATTTCTTTGTTTATTATACAGATAAATACACTCCCTAGTATGCCAATAATTCTAACATAGCATCATACCATCAAAATTCTACAATCCAAGTTTTGGGTCAAGATTTGCTAACCTCATTTCACTTGATTTCCTCCATAATTCAAGTCTTTTAAGCTTGATATTCTTCTTCCTAGCTTATTGTGGGTTGGTTTCCCTTTGTTTCCTCTTGATTTTAGGTAGAAAATGGCTATCTCTTCCTCATTTCTTCTTCTCTTCTTCCTCTCCCCTTCACACGTTTTATTCTCTCTCAAAATGTTATGGATGCTTGAATAGTGTCCCCTTTTTATACTAGGGGCTATTTGTAAATGATTTAAATGAAGAAACGTTGAGAAACTTTGAGAATTCTCTAGATTAGTCCTTGGGTACTATTCATATGAATTTTTTACATGTACTTTTGACCTATTTTTGGTTCGAATTTGGAAAAATGTCCAACGTGAAAATTGTAGGTCTCAGTCTTAGCTTTTTGATGATATAAAGTTTATAAGAATCTAAGATCATATGAAAAGGTTTCAGTCCAAATACCACGGGCTATCCAGATTTAATATTGGAATGAATTCCGTATCGGAACTGCAAGGAATTTGTCAAATATCTAAAAAGTCATTTCATAAGTATATACATGTTCGAACATGATTTATATCATATATCATATGTCCATAATGTAATAGTCATCAGGATTATCGGGGTGTTATAAATTCTCCCCACCTTAAATAGGATTCATCCTCAAATCCATTCTGATGTTGAACTTCTTAAGTTCGTCTTAGTTCGAAGATATCTTGTATCTGCTAATTTTATCTTCCTTTATTTGCTTTCTGCTATTCTGCATCAAGAACTCAATACTATGACTTCTGGAAATCTCTTATTCTGGTATACTCTATTCGATTATTATAGCTGAAAGCTTAACCCTTTAAAAGTCCATTTGGAACCATTCTTTCGCATGTGAAAACAAGGGATGTATACTATATCTTGTCTACATAGAGGTGTAAATCCTCCACGAAACGTATTATTCATGAATTCATCTATCTCTCATTCTACACTTTACGGCATCCAAGAGATGTGCTAGAAGTCATCAATCTCTTATAGTCTGAACTTAGGTTATCTTTGAACTGTGCCAGGGTGAATTACTTTTTCTATTTGTAACCCTATGACTGTATTTCACCTCTTCTCAATATTTTTCTTTAATGATTTAATACTTCCTAGGACTTCCTAGACAGTCATTCACCTTGTTATTATTTCTTCTACCCTAGTACACTTAACTTGGAAGGTCTTGATCGAATTTGATGCACAAGTGCTAAGACGGTCAAAACCCACAACTACTCCAGTTGAATCATTAATCTCTAATCTGATCACTAAGAAATATATTTATACTCAAATCATACTGATGTCATGTGACCTTACTGAATATGCATCTGAATTCTTCATAGATAGTGCTATCACGTCCTTAAGGATATTTATGTCTCTTATAGCTAGGTTCCTTCACTTTTTGTCTTAACTCTGGGGTAATTGTATACAAGGTAATCCTAAACGCTATTGCAACTGATCGTACTTGATACTTCCTTAGTTTCACACGCTCGATTTGATCTTGGCATTCTTCCTCTTAATTTATCTATTTAACTTTTTCTACATCTTTGCTACGTTGTACTACTACTAGTTCCAACCTTTATGTTCATGTGTGCGTATCTACCTCTAGGGCTTAGGATCTTATAATTTAGGATCAAGCACTTTTATGCTCTAAGTTTACCACCACAGTTTTCTGATATCTCCTAACTCCAAGATATTAATTCTGGATAGATTTTATGACGGTCCTTCTTAATTGGCTTAAAGAGTCAGAAATAAGGTACTTAAATGTATGTATACTTGTATTTAAACCATATTCCTTACTATTAACGTCAGCGCTGTCGATTCGGTTCTGGCTAATGTTCATGCTCCTTTCGTACCCTTACATCTGTTGCTAGTATGATTTGGTTAACCATTTCTTTACACTAACTTGTTATTTTCGCCTGATTTCACTCTAAAATATTCCACTTTCAATTACTTTCATAGTTTTATTCTGTTAGGTGTTTTCCAGGTCTCGACAATGTCCGTATACTTAGTTTCCTTGACCTTTTTCATCACGTCCTCGATAATTTTATTTCAGGCCATACCATGCCTTGTTCCTAACTAGGTTCATTGCATGGGAAACTTATGGGGTATACTCATTACCTGTCTTTCATTTCCATTTCATAGAATTCCAGTCTTATTCCAATATTGAGAAACGTTGTTGTTATGTACTTTTGTCATTGTTTATCTATTATCATTTCCTATTATCGTCTTACCTCGACAGTTCCACCTCTAAATCTTTTACTTAAAGTTATTTTTGTCTTTTTTTTGCTCTATTATATACCTGAAACTTCTGTGATCTATGCATTTGTCTTCTTATCCGAGGGATACTATCTTTTAAATATCTCTTACCTTGTCTTATATGATACTATACTATACCTCAAATTCACTGGTTTCTGGGAATATTGTCGAGACGAACATTGAAGTCCATCTTTACCTCTGTCGTCTAACGAGGGTTGGGAGGGTGGGGGTGATCCTGAAATCTTTTTCGGTTGTGGTGGTCTCACTAGCTACCCGTGCTGTAGTCGAACATGTTGTTAATTTATAATCATATGACTCTTTCATTTACATGTCTGATGTTGGGCTCCCACACTAAGGTATTATTGCTAGGAACTACCTGAATTATCTTCTTCAGCTTTACCCATGACTGTTTTCCATCTATTGATCACACTATCTTTTCACTGGGAACCTTCTTAAGGCTCACTCTCTCTCAAAGACCTACCATGCTCCCTTTGTTATTATTCCTTTCGAAGTTTTCCTCTGTTATTTCGATTTCTTCCTTAGCTCAGTTCCTTAAACCTCTTAAGTCATTACTTCTCTGAAAGCTCCATATTTTTCAATAAGTTATGGCATCACTACTGAACCTCTGGCTTGGGTGTTACTCTCTTAGTAATCTTTTCTTTTCTGGTATGGTGGGAAGCTATGTAGAAGTCGATATCTTACTTCTGAGGATTGCTCTCTCTGATTTCTTTACTCTTTATAGCTTTTACCTTCTTTGAGACCATAACTCTCACAATGGATTAGGTTATCACCTATAATTTTAGCTTGGCTTACTATGAATTCAAACTATTCCATCTATTACAACATATTACTACCTTATGATTCTTATCTAATTTCCGTTGAACCTCTTGGTTCAGATATCTAACTGTTTCATGATTTGTCTATTCCGTCAGATACTTTCTTTTATTTGTTCAAATTTTTACTGAGCTCTAAATTGAGGGGTGACTATATGCATGCCCTAGAGATTTGAGAATACTCATTACTATGAATTGTCTAGGCTCATTAATGGTCTGGATATGTATCTATATACTTACTGGGTCGGGATTACTGGATAAAAGAGTTATCATCCATTCTGTTGGGATCTGCATCGACTTCTCCATGTCCCAAAGTTCCACAACTTTTATCAACTATCCTGAGGTCTCAATTTACATTATTGTCTTTAAACTACGCCATCTCTATTACTATATGTAATGAATTTCCTTGTTATTTTCTACATCATTCTTGTTTATTTCCATATCCTATCTCTTGACTCTAAGACATATTGTCGATGCTAGTGAACGTTCATTTATATGGCTATTTTGTAGACCTCTGCTTTTACTATAGGCTGCAGCTATGACATTTGACCTTATTATCCGTACTGGTACTCTTGATAACTACCGAATGTCTCTAATCTCATAGGTGTGCCCTTTTAAACTTTCAAGGATTTCCATTAGCATTGGTCTGATTTATAGGTTCTTACTGGTACTATAAACTTATCCATTTTGACTTGGGTTGGGTTTTTTCTTTTCTATCATTTGAAACCTCATTGATTCTTTTTTGGGTGGTATATCTTTCAGTGTTTTCTGTTTCTTGCTTAGGATAAATTCTCGTCAAGCTTCTTTACAATTATCTTTATCAAGGCAAGTAAAGGGTGGGATAAGCTTGTACATCTTGAAGGATATCGACGTCCTTGTTCTGATATTCTATGTCCTGGAAGATTCTATTACTCATGTAAGATAGTTATGAGATAGGCTCCGTCATGACAGCTTCCTTAACTGGTATCACTGAGGGGTTCGAAATCTGGGTAGCTTGGGGCCGCATCTATATCAGGTTTCTTAACTAAAGAAACTAATTAGCTTTCTTTATGATATTCCTTTTTATTTGCTTACGATCATGGGTTTGGGTGTGGCACCTTATGTCTATTGGAAATTTTCACGGCTAATCCTGATTTCTTGCTTCTTTTATCTTTCTATCTATTCTTCATGACTCGGAAAACTTTCTATCTATACCACGCACTCAAGGTTATTAGATATGTTTGAAAGAATTTTCTGAGGAGGAAATGAATCTTACTTGGAAGGAAAGATCCTTACTCAGGTTTATCTAGCATCTTTTATTCTTGCTCAGGCTTACTCTATTCTCCTTACTACTATTATCTCATTATATCTCTCTACTTTTCTTTGTCTCTGGTTCCTTTAAATATATGTACATCATTTTTTCCTTCTCTTATAGCTTTCTCTTCCCACTCCCTAGAGTGAATATTCTTAGAATTTCATTATCTATTCTCATAGCTTATCTTGAACTTCTACTAGTAACTCAAAATGATTACGGAAGGATTTTCAAATAGAACAAGGAATATAGTTGTTTCATGAGGAAGACTATTGAATAGCTTGGGAATTCTTTACTAACTTGCCTATAGAGCTTAAGGACGTACTCGAAGATCGAATACTGGAGAGGTAGTACCTCGCATACTAGTACCTCGGGCATACTACTATACAAGACCCCAACACTCTACCCACTGCAGCCACTGACTCCATAGACCATGCTCTGATATCATCTTTGTAACATCCCCATCCTCGAAGATGCTACAGGCAAGGAATAAGTTACCCTATCCCCCTAAACCTATGACTTTCTGACACTGATCAACACTACCAAACTCTTATCAAATACCAACTCATACATGGGACCATTGCCCAACTTAATAATAT